>JBBPDA010166651.1:0-17813 GCA_037974385.1 Arnoldichthys spilopterus | reverse complement strand
CCCACTGCTCCACGTGTGCACGTGTGATGGGTTAAATGCAGAGATCACATTTCGTTGTGGTGCTTGAGTGTGTTCACGATGACAAAGAGTCATTTTCACTTCACTACTTCTATTGTGGCAAAACTAGATGCTAACAATAACCAGCATAGAAATGCTACATATATTAGTGTTAATTCCTCTAACTTGGGTCTATGTGCCCTCACCGTCTTGCCATCATTGCCAAACAGAATCAGGCCATTCTTGGTGACTAGGCCTGGCCGACTTGCCCCGGGGATCTCTAGAGGCTGACCACTAGCTGTAGAACTGCTGTCCATCAATGTTGAACCATAGAACGTCACATTCTGTCAAAAATTGAAAAGACATAGAAGACCAAGTTCTATTGAATAATTAAGGTGTGCGGGTAAACATGTTTTACTGTCTGCACATATGTGCTTGCTTACGTGTGGTGAAAGGGTGAAACAGTAAATAATAAGACTGATCATGCTGTATTTTAATCAAACACATGACACGAAAGATCACGTCTGAAAAATATCCAGGCTGTAATGCCTTACTGCTAAACCATGGCCTCAATAAACAAGCATAAAATGATGGCATGACAAACCTTTCCATCAACCTCTGCCCAGGCTCCAGGAACCTTATCATTTCCTCTGATCCAGTTATGGATGGCCTCAGCAGGTTGATTCCAGTCAATCTACACACACACACACACAAACACACACACACACACACACACACACACACACACACACACACACACATTAGGAACTAGGAACTTTAACACATAAGCACTCAAATTAATTTTAGGCTGAGGGTGCAAAAGTTTACATATGGAAAACTGATCGTCACACTTTTTGGGTGCCCAATTGTGGCATAGAGCACCACAATAAATTAGGATTTTGGTGTCAGCTGTTTTGTGTCCTTCGTGCTTATTTTTGTGAAATGGGGATAGTCTTGATACAACTAGATGCAAATTGTTCTGAAGAACAGTATTTGCATTCTTCAGGACTTGAAGAGAACTTAGATGCTTCAACAGAGAACAGAGAAACACCCTAAGAATGCCATTTCTTCAACATCCTGACCTATGTGGCAGCAAAGGAGCCATTCTGAGCCATGCGGCAGCTGGTCATTGTGAGTACCTAATGAAAATCTGGCCCATTGTGTCACAAAAACAAAACCGACAATCATGTAATGCACCTAACCTACCTTTGCATTATCTTTTTTCTGAATGCACTCATAGGTTGCTCCTTCTTCGGGCTGCTTAATTCTTGGAGCTTTACCAGCTGCAATTAAGTTGACGGCCTCCACCTTGAATAAACACACATGAGAATGTAGAAGTTTCCAGCATGTCCATGTTCATTACACAAGCTGTCAAAAATAGTGTGATACAAAGAGACATTAGAAATGTATAAGAGCTAGAATGTCACCCTGCTGCAGTGCAAGAATGGAACTGTCTTGACAGTTACTTTAGTATACATTGTTAAAGGAAAAAATCTCATTTATACAGTTTTCCGCTTGCCTATAATTTAGTCTTTCAGCCAAAAACCTGGGGTCTAATATTAGCAAATTGAGCACTGGAGCTTGCTAGGAAAAATGAAAGTCAATAGTCCCCCACAGGCTACACTTTGTTCATTTTTATAGCTGACCTTAAGTCTGTGCCACCTTATTGAAAACCTGGATGTGGTTTGAGTGTACTGAGAAACGTTTCAGGTGTATTTACAGAAATGCTTTGCATACTACTGTTTTTAGCATAATCAGCCTTGCAGCTCCTCACACACAATTGACTACATATGGGCTAAATGTAAAAGGGTGAAGTTTACTTTTTGCTGCACCCTACATCCTTTATAGTGTATAGTCATATGGACATATTGAATTCCTGTAATAATTCTTACCATCCCTTTGACTCCTTCTGGAAACAAAAAGCGCTTGTATATGGTGTTTACTGTGTCATCGGGTTCAATGTCACACTCTTTTTGCAACAGGATTGGTCCAGTGTCCAGTCCATCATCTGCCCAAAACACAGTGTATCCACCCTTTTTGTCACCATGGATGAGTGTCCTATAAACAATGAAATAATGACATTTTCATAATAACATTCAGTAACATAATAACACAACATGGGAATATAATCTAGTGAATATAATAACATGCAACTGCCAATTGTCAGTAACAGAGGAGCTTTGTCTCCATCTGGTGGCCGCAAGCGGTCTGCATCACCCGAGTACTGACCGGCCTGGCCACGCCCCTTCCAGGTGATACTCGTTGTGGGGACATCAGGGCAGGCATTAAAAGGATTCTGGGGACGATAGCTAGTTGCGAAGTTTTGTACGTTTTTCACTGCAACTCTGAGCGTTCTGATTTTCTGAGTGTTTTCTGGATTTTGACCTGTTTTGGATTTTTGGATTTTGAGTTTTGGATTTGCCCTTGTTGTTCCTGTTTACCAGTATTTTGACCTTTTGCTTGTTTTCTCAACCTGGTTTTGGATTGCCTTTGTTTGCCCTGTTCGCCGTGATTTTGACCATTTGCCTGAACCTTGACCACGTTTTCGTCCTTGTCTCTGATGCATCTGCCTGCTATGTTTTTGACCCTTTTTGTTGTCGATCTGGAATCTACAAATAAACTGTTTTCATTAACCAGCGCTTGTGTCCAACACTCTTTCGAGGATCACCAGATCCTAACACCTATAAGTGGATCTCACATGTAAAATTGCAATAATCCACTTACATAACTGCATAACTTACACATAAGATTCAGGTAACTTACCAAATAATTTATAACAGTTACTAAAAAAATAAGCCTTGAGCTTAATAACTTAATATACTTTGAGATTAAGGTTTAAATAAACACACAAACACACATGCACACACTGACCAGTTTATGCCAGAGGCCCCTCTGTGCCGAGGCAGCAGTGAGGGGTGGTAGATGATGGAACCATGTTGTGGGTGGTCTATCACTTCCATAGGGATGAACTGAGAACAGAAGGGTAGAACGTTCAGCTCAGCTCCAGTTGCCTTATACTGATCTACCACCTCATCAATGGCCTTTCCCTTCAGCCGCCAGCGCGGGAACTTAAACACTGCCACACCATCCTTCTCTGCTTCAGCACCTAGAATCAACATTCAGTCTGATTAGCATTAAGGACTGAAAATTGCTTGTGCACAGATGTGTGCAAAATTCTTTTCTCAGTAATCTCTTATACCTATGTGGTCCTCACTCTCAGTCACTTCATCACTCTTGAAACAAAATAACTGAATGATATTTAATGGTTACTAAATAGTAAGACTGATAACTGAACATTATCAAACATTAAGGGGTGAACCGTATCAAACTTAATGTTTAATCAATAATACTTTTGAATAGAATTGGGCTTTGATTTCTTTAACTTGGTATGTAGAAATGAAGCTTTCTGTGTTTTCTTAATTAAATTTCATTAGAATAAAATTAAAATGCATCTGAAGTATAAATCACATTTGCATTCATTTCTATTTTTGCCCTGTAATCTCATCTTCTCTTTTAACACTGTGATTTATGTTGTTGCTTTTTCTACTGCTTTTTCTCAAATTTGTGTGAATACAATTTAATGGCACAAGAGCACTGATGATACCATTAGAAAAGAGAACACTAAATGGCAGAAAAAGACACTTTTTGCACAAATGTGAAAGGGTTAGTTGCTTTAGAAAATAAATAAAAAGGTGAGGGAACTAGGACAGACAAGTATAAATGCTATAATAGCTCAGTTGTAATAAAGCTTAGACTTCCTAGAGACAATGTTTCATGGCTGTGCTCTTTGATTCTCTTTGAATACTTGCCATCCTAAGACCAAATCCAAGTCCTGCTGTGAAATCAAAGCTATTGCATATGATATGACAAAGGGCTCAGCAGGAGAAGAGAATGAGAAGAATTAAAGATTCACCTAGTGGGTCAGCTTTGCCATCTTTGTCAGGTATGGTGAACACACCAACAATAGTGTGGCCCTCTTTCTTCAGCTCCTTATACACCTCCTGTCCAAAAAGGCTCTGGCCGATCAAAGCAATCTTCATCCTGAACTCTCACTGAACATGACAGAGATAAAGTCAAGCATAACAAAAACATTCATATGAAATTTTATGAGCCTTATGAACTTGAGGATTCTTGTAATGTGTATCATCAAACCAGCAAATTGAGAATTATTTGCAACAGCTCTGAAATTGACACTAAAAGCTTTTTATGACATTATCCTGGATTCAGGTTTTGTAGGCTATAAGGTCACACTAGTTATTGTGGTAGTTAATGTTGCATGTCAGCTGCAATGGCGCTGTTCCTTTAGTATTTTGACAGATAAAGTCTTTTATTCACATTCTCATTACAAATGACTTTTTAATTTAATTAGTCTAGTTCCAATTCTTCCTTTTGCTCATTTACTAGTTTTGGTGTCTCCTATGACTCAGAATACTTGAATCCACCCTACAAGTTTCCACTGATCAGCCACAACATTACAACCCCTGACAGCTGAAGTGAATAAGCTGTGGAATAAATTGGTGAGCATAAGGATCTGTGGGCCAAATTGTTTCAGAGAATCTCCAAAACGCAGGTGTTCTAGGTATGCAGTAGTGAGTACCTACCAAAAGTGATCCAAGGAAGGGCAATTGAATATCAGCGACAGGGTCATGGGCACCAAAAACCTATTGATGCACATGGAGTGCAAAGAGTAGCTTGTCTTTTCTGATTCCTGATCTCCTGTTGCAAATGCTGACTTTGAAAGGTGTCAAAACACTGCAGCAGTCAGAGCTGTTTCAATGACATGAGATGGACCTTCAGATTAGCAGGCAGGTGGTTTTAATGTTTTGGATCCATTAAGCAATTAATATTTTACAGAGAAACGATTTTCCCTCGAGAACTTGACCAACAGGCTAGTCGACAGAAGTAGACAGTTGGGTGGTCTTTAAATAGCTCCTGCTCAATCAGACGAGGGGTCTGCTCGGGCGCACTGTAGTGGGTGTAGACGAACGAACTCAGTGACACTTTTAAGTTTCCAAAGAGGAAGCAAAATAAGAAAGAAAACCCGCTAAATTTAATCTCCCCCATTTTCTTTCCTTGCATTTTAAATTCTCTGCACACTTATACTTCATGTATCTATCCATTCATTTCTCTGCTCGTTGATCCGCACGGAGAACTGACAGCTTGTGCGAAAAAGGACGCGACCTGCTTCCTTTCTCGTCCATACAGTGCAGTGTAGCCCCCGTCGACATTACACTTCCGTCCAAGTTGCAAAAAGTGACAGGTGGCATTTCCATACATGTGCATTAGCATGGCTGCGTGCAAAAGCAAGCAAAGGTCCACATACCCTCGCACGTCCCCCAGACCCTCCTGGTATTCGAAAGAGGGCTCAAGTAGCAGCGGGGCGCGATTTATTCGGGCTGCCGCTGAAACTTGCCGGCCCGCCAATGGCCATCGGCGGAATTACACAACTGTAAACGTGCTGAGTGAAGTGGGCGGGGCTACTCCCTTTAAGACAAGTTCGAAACACAGCATTGAACGAGTGTGGGTGCAACTACACGTGTAGAGCACGTCGTCTCACTACTTGGACATGTTAATAATGCAGACCAGTTTCGTGCTAAGTTATTACTGTTTTATTTTGGGGGTGGATTTAGGTTAAGTGACCTGGTTTTAGAGAAGCTGTCCACCACCAAACCCATGCACACTCAGGGGGCTAGGAGAGAGCAGGGTATACTACCGTTCTGAACTACAAGGATTGTCACAATTGAATCCTACATCGATTATTGTAGCCAATGATCCAATACATTTTCGATATGTTAAAATTTGCAGCAATGCAATTCGGTTTAATGCGTTTCGGATGGTTTGACTCTATACTAGATTCTGCAGTCAGTATAAAATATGATGAAATTTAACACAATGCGCTACATTTCCATGAAGTTACACATGAAAAAAATTATAATGTGAACATTTTGTTATTAAAGGTCAAATGCAGCAGTGTAGTCATGCACAGAAGCAGCTTCTCGGTCCAAACCACTGCACACAGTAAAATGAACTAAAATTAACTGTGGAGTGAACATACATCAATTGTGTCACATCGATACATTAGATCGTATTACACCGTTAGGCTATACACAGAGGAGGAAGACCTATTTAATGTAGAAGAATGTGATATGTGACAAAGAGCCATAACACTAAAACAACCTGCCTAATATTACGTAGGCCCCTTCATGCTGCTAAAACAGCTCGGACTGTGCTGCACTATATGTTCTGAGATCTTTCTATCAGAGTCAGCATTCAATATTTAAACCACAGTAGCTTTTCTCTGGGATCAGACCAGGGGGGCTAGGCTTTACTTCCCACATGCATCAGTGAGCCTTGGGTGCCCATTTCTCTGTAGCTGATTTGTCCTTCCTTGGGTTGCTTTTGGTAGGTACTAACTACTGCACACCTGGAACACTCCACAAGACCTGCCGTTTTGGAGATGCTCTGACTTAGTGGTCTAGCCACCACAAAAATGCCCTTGTCATAAGTGGTTCAGATCCTCACCCATTTTTCCTGTTTCCATTACACCTACTTTAAGAACTGTCTTTTCACATGCTGCCTAATAGATCCCACCTCCCTGACAGATGCCATAGTAATAAAATAACTAGACAGTCAATTATTAGTCAGTTATTCACTTTTCCTGTTAGTTCGCACTTGCCACATAACTCACCCTTTACTATATTTACTCTTTTGGTGGTAGTAACTAAAACCACTATTTTAATACAAATAAACACAGGTGGGAAGCACAGTGGTGCAGTGATTAGTACTGTCACCTCACAGCAAGAAGGTCTTGGGTTGACTCCCTGGGTTGGCCATGGGTGCCTTTCTGTGCAGAGTTTGCAAGCTCTCCCTGTGTTTTCATGGGTTTCCTTCCACTGTCAATGTAACATTTGCACTTACTCTGATTAGACTGTTCAGAAACTTCTAAAGTTTACATTTTCTTTTTAACTGAAACAGGTTGGTGACTTATAAAATTTATTGTTAAAAATGATTTATCAAATACTTTAGTATTGCTCTCCGTTATTACTCACATCAGTGTTTTCTTTTTTTTTATTCAGCTCATATAGAGCAATATTTATTTGCCTTTAGATCACATACAATATAAATGTCCCTCTTAACCTGAATCCACAGTTATTTGAACTGATATAGATTTATGTATCAGTGTAGGCTGCCTTTGGGATCAGTCAACCTTGAAATGCTGAGTCATTCAGTGACTGGCCTTCAGTTACCTCAGTAGCTGTGATGCAACACCAAGGGTAATGAATGAAGGGGTGGGCTAATGGGGGGGGGGGGGTGGGGGTGTTACTCTGGCAAGGAAAGGCCTAGAACAGTTTTGTTAGATTTTTCATGAAAGTGAAGTTACTCATCCAGACTTTCTTGGCCAAGATGACTTAAAGGGGAATTCCACAGGTTTTTAAAATATCTACATTTTTTAGTACTTGACATGTAAACAAAGTGGTTCAGAGTAGTTTAGACCATGTCCACTTGTAGCTGGATAGTTTTGAAAATAGGGATTTTCCCGTCCACATGAATGCGGTTTTAAAAAGATCTCTGTCCATATGTAAATTTAAAAACAATGTCAAGCGCCGTCAAAAGCATGCCAAAGCAACAGGTGGCATAAGGTGGCATCTTGTTGAAGAATGAGCTTGCTGTCAAAGTTGTCCCACAAACCACTGTTCCGACTGATTCTCGTCCAAAACCGGGGACAACGTTGGTGGTGGGCGTTTGAGAGTGTTAACTATAGTAGCGACATCGGAAGCCTCACTCTTGACGACTGTTTTCTTCATAATGGGGGAAGGCAAATGTGCATGCATGTATAAGCAGGTAAAAAGCTCTAATGACATAGTAACAAGCAACAGTATTTTGTCTGCATCTGCCATAGAAGAAAGTCACCTCACTCATGTAAACAAACACACTGCACAGTGTGACATCACCTTGAAAAGCATTTTTTAAAATCTTAGTTTTCAGTGACCAAAAACGTCATTTATGTGTGGACAGTAGGCCAAAACACATTGGATTGGCTATGTTTTCGAAAAAATATCCAGCTATGTGTGGACAGTGCCTTAGTGTGAAATGTTCTTCTCTAGAGAAACTTTAATGTCTCTCAAAGCTTCTTCACTGAAAGCTGATGCATGAAATGGTTACAAATACACTTTTGACAAGATTTTATCAAAAAAATTTTTTTTTAAACTACTACTAGTCATAGTGGAGGGATGCATGCATGGTGTTATAAGGCAAAATATTCCCCAAATACCTTTTTTTTTAAAGTTACTATTATTGTATCATTTTCCACATTACTCTAATACATTGCATATGTTTCTTTAGAAGAGAGCACTTCACAGCAAACCAATCTTGATGAGTTTGTTTACAGTTCAATCACTGAACAATGCAGAAATATTCAGCTTAATCCCCTTTAACAGCCTTTACCTATGACATTGATATCATTACCCGTCACGTTGATGTCATTACTCATTATGTTGATGTCATTACCCATTATGTTGATGTAATTATAAATAGCTTTGATGTACTTAAAAACAGCCTGTTTTTAAATTATAGCTTTTGCAATGTCAAAAATCTAACACATTTGGAAGTTCTACGAAGTTCAATAAAGCACAGTTAGACAGTAGCAGTGTTTAGGTGTCTTTGTTTTATTTGTGTGCAATTCCCATTTTAATCATGACCCATGTTCTTCAGTGCACTCAGTTTTTTCTTACTTTACTGATCACCCCTTAAATCAAAGAGGAAAACAGTCAATCTTTGTTAATAAAAATATTCATTAATAAACTTTAATTACTTTTAAGCTACAGAAGTCACTATAGACTAATCAGAACTATTTCTCTGGCATTGTCCTTATCGTACAAAATTTATTTGCTGTACATGATAAATGGGCATGGCAAATAAAAGAAAGACGATAAAATTAATGATTAATGAACAAACAGGATAAGTCTGAACAGAGAGCATTCTGGACAAGTGCATATAAATTGCTCTGTAAGTGATCTTAAAAACAGTTCCACAAAAAAAAAATTAACCAAGAGGCCTTTTTAATTCACAAATTTGATATACATTTTCATTTGCAAGAAAATATGTTATGTTGACTCTATTTTGTTGAAAAAAATGTTATGGCTTGAGATAATGATGCCCCAACAATGAGTAATTTATTTGTTTTGAATGTGTGCTGGTATGTAGTTTCTGTGAGTGTATTTACATTCACCATGTACAGACCAGTCTAAACATTCCTGAAGTACTCTGCACTCTGTGTTGCTCTTCTCATTGACTAGAGAAAGATTAACCATGAACCGCAGCACAGTGCATAAAAAGCTCAATTCAGTTATTAAGCTAATGACCTTAAAAGACACACAGCATCTTTAATGATCATCTCACCCTAAATATCTCAGAGTTTGACAAATGTAGTAAATCTGACCAGAGATGGATGTTTTAGCAAATTGTGAGAACACACATCTACACCTTTACCTTTATTCAAAGTAAGAAATGTCTGCCACATAATGCCTGCCAATGTCTGGAAAGGTATATTAGAGCCAGGTCTCTGTCAAGCCATAGCCTTGACCTCACTAAGAGTTAAAGATTGACAGCTCTGATGACCGTTGGCCATCATCAGACTATAATTCTACACTATTTCGAAATCCATAAACATTCAATTACCTTTGAATTTTTGGGCATAAGTTAAACTTAAGCCAAACAAGAAATGTTGTAGTGGAAATTATTATATGTAATATATGTAATGTATATAACTAATTTAGGTTAAATGTAAAAATGCATGATATGACAAGTACATGCTTTTAATGTCTATTATGTACACATACTTTAAAACATACTAAATGTATTCTTGAAACATCTTATTACAATGTAAATGTATTTATCCATATTAAAACTATTTTTAATTATATAACTTTTTCTCAAATAACTTTAAGCTGCACTAGATTTAAGTATGGAATTATGTATTATTATGTATGGTGCAGTTGTTGGACCCCCCCCCCCCCCCACGCCCCAAATTAGTCAGAACCGTTTCCCACACAATATCTAGGTCACCCCCACCACATGATGGTACCAAGCTGGTACAGACAGTAGGGCTGATAGGATAATAAAATATATTTTTTGGGTTAAATACGCTTGTGTTAATAAATACATTAATTCAAGTACATTTTATTATGGCACATTCAAATTGAGGTTTAAATACAGCACTGTGCAAAACACTTTTTTTAAAAGGCATTTGTTTAATCAGTGAGTGTCTTTCGGCCAGCAAAAGCACAAGTTAGCATTAGAACAAATGCAAAATAACAAGAATGCAGCAAAAGTATGAATATGACCTGTTGTGTGTAAACACTAGTTGATATTGTGTGACTTGGTTAGAAGGGCAGAGGTGTGGTTCTTGATTTCTCAGCCTTAATGTGTAAAAATCGTTCAGCAGCACACGATTTCATCTAATAAATGACCAGTCGAGACAAACCAAGTATTTGATGTGAACTACAAATAATACTGGGCTTTGATAAGGATAGATATAGTTTAGAGAACATACTGACATACATAAAATCACTGTTTACTGTATTAATGTTATTTGTATTTATTCTAATATGTATAATAGTGTTTAATTACCGCCAAGTTAAACAGCTTTAAAATATTTTTTTCCAGTGTCTAAGTCTTTTGCACAGTAGTGTATATTACATTAATATATACTTTAAAAATACAGAGAAGTACATTTTAGGTGGATTTACATAAAATACATTACATAAAACTTACAATTAATATTCTTTGCATGCTTCAAGTATAAAATGTATGCAATTAAGTCTACTTTTTTTTCAGGGTTTGCAAAAGTGTAGATATATTGATTAGACTTTAGATTATTTCACTTGCCAAGACATTTTTGCAATGTACAATTTTTTCTTGATGTCAGACAGATTTGCGGATGTGATTTCTGACACTGTATGATATATGGATGTGTGCAGAAAGGGGCAGAATTACCTAATGTAGCTAAAACATCAGCCATCCATTGTTATAAATAACAGTGACAGAAACACAAGCAAGCCTATTCAAGATTACTCACTAATTTAGCACATTTTAAACTACCACTTTAAAAATAAATAAACAAAAGGCTCTATATAAAAGGTAGATTATTTGAACATAATTAATATACTAAATCTGAACCAGGCA
The DNA here is from genome assembly GCA_037974385.1 of Arnoldichthys spilopterus. Classification (NCBI taxonomy): domain Eukaryota; kingdom Metazoa; phylum Chordata; class Actinopteri; order Characiformes; family Lepidarchidae; genus Arnoldichthys; species Arnoldichthys spilopterus. Next base: position 6,632 of record JBBPDA010166651.1, on the reverse strand, counting down.
TGATGGGAGGCCCATAATGATATTTTCACCATGGAAGAGGAGATTACACAGTGGACAAAAAACTACAGTAAGTACTCTTTTTGACCACACAGAGGTGCTACTAGAATACAAAACTACTCCCTCAGACCTCATAGTGTGAGTTTGGTGAAGTGCTATGAAGATTGAGCACTCTGGCGCTTAATTCTCATTTAGCTCAGTTTCTTCACATCTGCTTTTAACTCCTCTCAGACTGAAAGCTCACATTTGAGAAAGGGTCATACAGCCAACACCACTCCAATGAGTTCCAAGCTTATGCTGCTGGAGCCAAAACTCAGCTGTTAAGAAGTTTTATACTGAAAGAATTTATATCAATATACACCCACCAGCCACTTAGGTACACCTGTTCAATTGCTTGTTAACACAAATAGCTAATCAACCAATCACATGGCAGCAATGCATTTAGGAACCCAGTTGCTGAAGTTCAAAAGGGGATTTAAATGATTTTGAATGTGGCCTGGTGGTTGGTGCCAGAAGTGCCGATCTGAGTAATTCAGAAACTGCTGATCTACTGGGATTTTCATGCATAACCATCTCTAGGGTTTACACAAAATGGTTAGAAAAGAGAAAATATCCAGTAAGCGGCAGTGGACGAAAATTATGTCAGAGGTCAGAGGAGAATGAGCAGACTGGTTCAAGATGATAGAAAAGCAACAGTAGCTAAAATAACCAACCTCTTTACAACAAAGGTATACAGAATACAATCTCTAACACAAACCTTGAAGCAGATGAGTTACAGCAGCAGAAGACCACACTGGGTGCCAGTCTTGTCAGCTAAGAACAGGAAACTGAGATTACAATTTGCACAGGCTCACTAAAACTGGACAATACTAGATTGGAAAATGCTGCCTGGTCTGATGAGTCTGGATTTTAGCTGCGACACAGCATTGTCAGAAATTGATGCAAACAGTTCAGGCTGCTGCTGGTGGTGTAATGGTGTGAAGGACATTTTCTTGGGACACTTTGGGCCCCTTAGTACAAATTGAGCAATGTTTAAATGCCACAGCCTACCTGAATATTGTTACTGACCATGTCCATTCCTTTATGACCACAGTGTACCCGTCCCACTACACTGCTCCCCAGGCCCTGTTAATAGCTGCCCGCTGCATCATGTGTGCATGTGTGACAAATTTTGTTGTGGTGTTTAAGTGTGTTTACAATAACAAAATCATAACTTTCACTTTCATATTCATACTAAAAGTAATCTTATTGAGTGATTTATATTCATACTAAAGCTATCCAAACTGATTTATATTCAACTGAAATAATTATACTGAAACTATTCCTATGATTCATATTCACACTGAAAATACTTATACCGACTAATCACACTAATTTATAATTCATATTGAAATATGTACTGATTCATATTCACATTGAACTTATACTGATACCTGAACTTATAATTCTTATTTAAACTCAAACTATCCATACAGTTTCATAATCATGCTGAAAGTTTTCATAGTCATAGTCATATTTATTGTATCATGCTGATTTATTTTAATGCTCAAAGTATTTACTGATTCATATTCATAATGAAACTTTTCATTCCAAATTATATTTATACTGATACTATTCAGAATTAGGATTAGTTAAAGTGATGCCAGCAAAACACACAGACACCCACACACGCATACGCACACAGACATTATGCAACATATGCACACCTCGTGCTGTCCATGTGTCTGTGTTTTGGTTGTCCGCGTGTTCTTCTTAGCCATGCCCCCGTCAGCTGTCTCGTGTTTCCCAGATCCCCCCGTCCCCTGCCCCCCAGGTGTTGTCAATCTATGTTTAGTATAATTATCCTTGTGTTTCTAGCCCTGGTCGCATTTTATTAAAATTATTTCATGTCGTCTAACCTGCCTAGTTCATGTATTTTGGAGTACCGTTTTGTGTTCTTGTTTTGTTTCTTGTTTTGTGTTTTTCCCCGTCTGTTGAATTAAATCCTTCTTTTTAAAAACCATTCCAGCTCTGCGCATGTTTCCACTTCATCACCGGCCGATCCTGACAGAACAAAATGGCAGTCTGGGAGCAAGAAGTGAAGGATTGGAGGAGGCACGATAGAGATCCCAAGGAGGATGAGAGGTTACTGAATGACATTAAGCAGGCCGAGGCAATATGTGGGAAACCCAAAATGGGCGAGCTGAGGAGGCGGTTGGGCCTGCTTGTGTTGCAGAGCCAAAGGGGATATGAGCCTCCATCGGCTACTGGCGATGCTTCGCGAAATCGTCAGAAACACAAGGAGAAGTGCATAGCCGAGCCGGTAGTCGATGGAGTCCCCGAGGTGGCTCTGTCATGGGAAGGGGCAGCCCACCAAAACTCCACCTCCAGGGTGCTCGAACTGTCCAGCGTGCTGCTTGCGAGTGGCAACCCCAGTCTCCGCCCAAGGTCCAGAAGCGGCGGCCGGCTACAAGGGGAGTCTCGACTCAAACGTGGCTGGGGGTTACTGTGGAGACCTCAACACATTAAATTATGTCACGAGGGAGGTCTTCGTACAGGCAACGCAGTACATTGAGTCAGAGGGATCTCCCCGAGCTCCGTCGCACGCCGTGTATGAATGCCTCACTTCCTCATCGAGGATCGCTACTTCAGAGTCCGTAAGACCCGCCTCCACATCGTCCCACATCGCAGATGAATCGGCGAGTCGAGTATTTGAATCGACGAGTCGACTGTCCGAATCGATGAGTCAAGTGTTCGAATTGATGAGTCCAGTTCCAGAGTCAATGAGCCACGCATCTGTTCCCACATCAGGAGGGCAGCCTGGTCCCACCCTCACATCGATGAAGTCGCCATGTCCCCCCCTAGAGACCCTGAACCCAAAGAGAACCACCGCCCAGCTCTGTCCTGACTTCGCCGTCACCACCCAGCTCCGCCCAGACATCTCCGCCTATGCCCAGCTCCACCCTGATGTCACCACCTATGCCATGTGTCACGTGCACACCACTGTCTCCGGCTCGTTCCCCCCGGACTTCGCTGGCTTCGCCCTGTTCCCCCTGGACGTCGCATGCGTCTCCTGGCTCCGCCCACATGTCGCGTGCATCTCCTGGCTCCATATCTGTGCCCAAGGGGTTCAGAACGGGAACTTATCAGTCATGGACTTTGTTTCCCCAGCCTGGACCTGTGTTGTCCCGGCCTGGACCTGTGTTTTCCCAGCCAGGACATGTATTTCCCCAGTCCGGACCTGTGTTCCCCAGTCCATGTCTCAGTCTGTGTTCCCGTTGTTAGTACCTGTTCTGTTTCCAATGTTGAAAATCTTGTCTTGGTTTCTGTCTTTGTTTCAGGTTTGAGTTCCCTGGCCTTTGTCTGATTTTGTCCTTAGTGTTGCGGTCCTCCTGGGTCAACGCCTCGGTTGTGGGAGGGGTTTAGCGCACTGGGACTTTGCCCCTAGGGGGAGGGCTATGTAATGTACACTCCCCCGGGCTGTCCATGTGTCTGTGTTTTGGTTGTCCGTGTTTTCGTCTTAGCCACGCCCCCGTCAGCTGTCTCGTGTTTCCCAATTCTCCCCCCAGGTGTTGTCAATCTATGTTCAGTATAATTACCCTTGTGTTTCTAGCCCTAGTCGTGTTTTGTTAACGTCATTTCATGTCATCCAACCTGCCTAGTTCTTGTATTTTGGAGTACTCTTTTGTGTTCTTGTTTTGTTTCTTGTTTTCTGTTTTTTTCCCATCTGTTGAATTAAATCCTTCATTTTTAACAACCATCCCAGCTCTGCACATGTTTCCACTTAATCACCGTCAGATCCTGACACATTATAATTATCAGTTCCTCTGTATGAGACCCTGTTTTGCAGAAGACATGCTGAATCTTGTCACAGTGACACAGTGTCATCAGACAGTGAAGTATCTAAATGTCTGAATTGACATGATAACATAAGTTCTGAGGGTTAGTGTGTAGATGGCAACTGAGTGAATGTCCTCAGTAGTGGCCAGTTCTTCCTGGTGCTGCTCCAGTCTTAAGCTGCATAATGCTGAGTCCTACATTATTTTGATCCTAGTTGGAGTTTAATGCTAATCTCAGCTGTGCATTTGTGTTTCTTTTATGTGACACATGCTGAAGGGTCATTAAAGGTCTTTAATTTCATTAGCAGAATGTGATTGAAATATCACCTTGGATGATGACATTGATCATATTTCGTATGTATAGGATAATTTTGACTTTGCAGCATGAAAACATTGACATACCCATGCAAGTGTTCTCACACACACACACATACACACACGTGCATTTAAGCACAGGGTAATTATAGTTGTTGGCTCCTGTTCATCCTTATAAAAGCCAGAGTATTTTTATGGAATACTTTAAGTATCACACAAAGACAACTGTCACTGGGTCAAACACACACACACACATGCACACAAAACCTACAATGTACATCCCTGCCAAAACAGTCATGAGACTTGCTAGAGACCAAAATCCATTTCTGACAGCAGAGAGCAGAACATTCACACTCACTCCATGCTTCCACTTTAGCACTTGATTCTTTCCATGGTTTCCATGACTGACTGGTGCCAGAAAGGCATCACCTGATATGCAGCCTACTGTAGGCAGGCGCAGTGGCCTGGCTTGGCATGTTTACAGATATAAAAATAATACACACCATCATTAGACATGATCTGAGAACAGAGCTTGCAAACAGAAGTGCATGGCCAGGCTTATGTAATAGTTCTAACACCAAAGAAAGACAAGGACAAGAGAGAGAGAGAGAGAGACATTATTATGATTATTATTATTATTATTATTATTATTATTATTATTATTATTATTGTTATTATTATACATAGTACACTGAGCTACAGTTACTTGGCTGATCTTCATCTAAATTGAATTGAACTGAACTGAGGAAAGAGAGAAAGAGAGAATGAGAAAGAGAGAGAGAGAGAGAGAGAGAGGGAGAATATTAATGAAACATGTTGTGAAACAAAACGTTAAAAACATTATGAAAAACTCAAAACTGGACTGCAAATGTAAATGTCTCTTCTTCTAGTAAGAATCCAACACTAAAAGCAAACCAGGCTCAAATGTAGCTTGGCAGGGGACAACACATGTTTGAAGAAAAGCCTGCATCTCCATTTTTATTCACCATGATTTATTATATAATATTTTTTACTGTAACTTCTAATTCTCCTGAAATGTTGGTTTTCTGGAGATGTGTCCATAAAAGAAATTAATAAACAGTAATATTAATAACTGTGTTCATATTCTGTATAATAAGTAAGTAAAATAAATAAGTCTGCTAATGATGACAAATGCTTTGATGACAAAAAACAGCACAACACACAGAGGAACATGCCCAAACACACACACACACACACACACACACACACACACACACACACACACACACACACACACACACACACACACACACAGCCTCCCTGTGAGCTTCTTAGTCTGGTGTGTGCACGTCTGAGTGCACAGCAATAAGCCACCCGTTCAGAGCCTGAAATAAAAACCTTGGGTTACTCGTCTGGCTTACTTTCAGCCAGACCGGCCTTTTCAGAACCAGTTTGGTCTGCTTCACTCTGCCCTGTGTGTGTGTGTGTGTACAGGCCGGCGCCTTAGGTTTCTGACCTCATCTTCAGTCTCCCACAGACAAACACACACCCTAGCTCTGAATCTACATGTGTCTGGATGTTTATTAATACTCCATTCTTTGGAGTCTCATGTGTAATAAATCATGCACACCTGAATTTGAAAAGTCTCAATATATTTTCCAAATGATTAAATATACTAATATTTCAATTTTCTTTTGCATATTTGCATACTGACCTTTGTTTCATTTGACAGAAGTGCTTGACAGGAATCTGGCACACTGATAGAAACTTTGTTTCAAATGTGTTATTTCCTTATCAACACAATTATCGGCAAAACAACTGGAAGTCAACTGGAACTGGACAGTAACTGTGCAGATGTGATTAATTTCATCCATGTGGACTCTGTGTATACATAACAATCAAGCCAGTTTAACACACTTCTATTTTCAGTGGAATGCTTGCACAATCAAAAAACATGACCCTCTTCCCCACACTGGACAGACTTAGTTGCAGAATTCAGTGTCTTTTGGACACCCACTCTGTGGCCTCTGCCAAGCTTGAGTTGATCTGAGTGTGGTGTTGTTCGGTTTGGCCATAAGCTTCAGGCACTCGTCATGTTTGTTTAAGTAAAAGCACAAGTCGTGAGATGGAAGGGCTGCAAGGAAAGAGCTGTGGTACCACCCTCTACACATGCTCTACAAGTGTTATGCCATTTTTATTCACCAAAACACTCACGGGCCTATTTACAGTCTGCCTCTGCCCTCAGAGTTATTAAAGAACTATTCTTCCCCTAAACGCTGAGGGGCCAAGTGTGTTCAGTTTTCAATTCCTCACTCATAACTACATCACAAATTTGGCAGCTGCAGTGCAGAAAAAGAGAGTTTGAGTAGCATTGGCTGCAAGCTGAATTTGTCTTGTAATTGCATGGCAATATGAGATCTGATTGCAATATTAGCTGTAAGTACTTTAGCATGTGTCTTTGCCCATTTGCTGTATTTATATTTGCAATATCTGACATTGTCGTTTGTCAGGACCATTTTAGCTTGAGCTGATATACATACA
>JBBPDA010166641.1:0-17814 GCA_037974385.1 Arnoldichthys spilopterus | reverse complement strand
GAGAGAGTGAGAGTGAGGGGGAGAGTGAGAGGGAGAGAGAGAGAGAGAGAGAGAGAGAGAGAGAGAGAGAGAGTTTGTTTTCCAAGAAACAAAATGTCAAACCAAATGTCATTTCTTTTAGAACAGAACATTTGAAGACTGTATTCTTTCAAAAAGCAAAGAACTAATAATAATACTAATATGCCTAATAATTTATACTGGATATATTTATATCTGTTTTATTTTAAATACATATTAATATTTTATTTAATATAAAATATTATTTTTATACATGTGTATATTTAAATTATATATTAAAGCCTATAAAGTGCTATTTATGTCAGCCCTGTCTACCTTGTTTTTCTCTGAAACAAATAATTTTACTGAATAAGCTAAAGAACATTTTTTATAATTTTATAATTTTATATTTAACTTGACTTATGGCCGAATGGTTGTGTGTGCAAATATATTTTGGGCCTACTGTAAATACTAGTTGGGGAAAAAAGAAATAAGTGTGTATTAGCCTCTGTTTACTATGGTGAGAGAAACCAAAAGAACGCATGTGTTATCACCAAGAAATTGCAAACTACTCATTGATGATTTAGTGAGAAGGCGCACTGTAACTAGAGAAGACACCGATCTTATAACAGGCATCAGTTTTGAGGCAATATAAGCAGCTGGGCCAATATAAACATGCTGGATTAAATACAAACAGTTAGGCTATGTCATGGACCAATATTTGAGATTTCAATATTGGAGCTGTAAAAGGAAAAACTATTACTGTTTTCTTTTATAATCAAATTCATTCAAATAATTGTGAAACCTACACCTACACTTGATACATGCTGTTCCAGAAAGTGTAATAAGAACTAAAAACAATGTATTTTAGCCTAGTTAGCACATTGAAACTTCTTACTGCCATGTGGGGTTGAGAAACAAGTCAGTGTTTACGGCTTTGTGAATTATTCAATATTGCTCAGGGCAGGAGCCAGGCGTCACCCCAACTGCAGTTGTGACCACATACATGCACAAATGTTTCAGCATACAACTTATACCACGGCACTAAAGCAGCATTTCAGGAAAATGGAAAATGTTAATTATGCAGCTATGGTCCAGAAGGCAGTCAAGAGTGGAGCAGATACAAACCCTTTATTCATGGAGGTTCCTAGGTGTAATCCTAGATGTTGCTAGCTAGTCCTGTACTCATCATTAGATCGTGCAGTGTTTATAGGTTTCTGGACTAACTAACATTTTGTAAAATGCCAAAACCGTTCGTAGGAGAAGACAAACTGCAGCAGCAAAAGCAGCTACACAAATATCTAAAGTGCAAGGAGTTTTCTAACTAGTGTGAGACTGTTTAGCTGCTCCATACTTGCTGTCAAGTGAACATAATTTTATGGTAAAATTGGGCAAAAGCATCAAAATACTCATAATCCACTTATGCACTTTATGCATGCAAAAGAACCTTAATGAACCTAAATAAACAGCAAAATCCTGATTTAAAAATTTCACAATTACTGATGTTGCAATAGAAACCCCTTAGATGGCCGACAGACTACAACTTAATGCCAAAACGTTGAACTATTGTGTTTAACACGTGTATCATGTTATGTAATCACACTACAGAGCAGTGTTTACCAACACCAGTCCTCCAGACACCTCTGCCCTGTATGTGTTAGATCTGATCTGCCCTACTACACCTATTCACACCAAGAAAAGCTCGCTAATGAGCCGATTAGCTAGACCGGGTATGCTGGGGAACTCCAGAACCAGGCTTGGGAAACTGTGGGGTAGAGAGCGGGGAGCCACGGCTGCGGCTTGCGCTTTGTTTTCCGGGATTGTAAACAAAGGTGAGAACAAGGGACCAGGTGTAAGCAGCGTTTGGCGGGGTTCACTTACCTTTGTCTTCACCTTCAAGGCGAGATATGTCCACTTCGACAGAATCGCTCTTCGGGATTTCGGTACAAAATGCCTGCCTCTGCGCCAGGGGAACCCGAATATATGACATACCTATCCTGGACACTCCTGCGGGGCACTGGAAGGAGCCATGAAGGCCGGTGGACCCCAGACTCGCCTGTCTTCGCACCAGTGCAAACAAACCAGCAGCAAGCCTGGTCAGGACACTTCGTGTGGTTTTACAGTCTGTCAGCAGTACGAGCAGACGACACAGAAAATGACACTGTGAACTACTTTTGGGAAGTTTTCTCAGCTAGCATGGTCAGCACAGTGAAGAGCCAGCCCCTCGGGTTCGCGACCGTTTGGCCAACCGCTTTCACTTTCCAACTTCCTTAACACCGTCGCCATGGTCACGCGACACGTCAACATCGCCAAAGGAACAGACCCGGGAGCTGTTTATGCGCTCCATTCCTCCGTTTGGAGAAAGAATTACCCAATTCAAAACCATCTGCTCTATATTTATAATCTTTCCAAACCAGGAGAAGTTTCGTTGTAAGGAAAACGCCTCATTGCGAGGGAGGCATCTGAAGAGAGCGTATACCGATCAGCCATAACATTAAGACCACCTCATGCTGCTGAAACATCACTGAGTGTGATGCTCTGTGTGTTCTGACCCAGCCAGCATTTCCATTCAAGCTTCTTGGGTTCCAGCTGGGCAATGGCCAAGTGGGTTCTCTATGAGTATGTTTAATGGTTTTGTCTAGATCATGTACTTACCCTTGATGTAACCCACTTGATAATATGATAAAACGAGCTGTGTACAAGATGGGCCATTATTGGGCCATCGTAAAACCCATATGGGGCCCACAGTAGCTATTCTGTGGGATCGCACCAGACAGGCTATCTTTCACTCCCCACATGCATCAATGAGCCATGGGTGCCCATGACCCTGTCGCTGATTCACCAGTTGTCCTTCCTTGGATCACTTTTGGTAAGTACTAACTACTCCATATCTGGAACACTCCACAAGACCTGCCATTTTGGAGATGCTCTGACTCAGATGTCTAGCCATCACCATGTTCCTTGTCAAAGTGGCTCAGATCCTTATGCTCGCCCATTTTTCCTGATCCCAGGATATCAACTTCAAGAACTGACTGTTCACTTACTGCCTAATATTTCCCGCCCCTCTGTAATAAAATAACCCCATTTTAATGAAATAACTACATTTTACTCACTTTACCTGTAGGTGGTATTAATGTTATTGTTCTGTCTTAAAGAAGTTTAATATCAACATTTTCATTATTTTTATTTTTAAAATTCAACACGCTACACATGAATCATCAGAAATCAATAACATAAGTATATAAGTAAGTAATACATAATACCTACACTCGAATAAAACAAACACATTTAATAGATGGGTATGCAATAATGTCACTTTCCCTGCGGAACACACCCCCTCAGTCAGACTGAGTGGCAAAACATGCTGCAATAATAAAGGTTTTAAGAAGGGGAAACTGAAACAAACAATTATCTTTTTAAATTAAAAGCAGTTGGACACAATGATGATCCTTACAACTGGTCCATGGACATTGACATATGGCCAGGAATCAGGTATCCTGACCTTTATTTGTACCTGATTTCAGTGTCAGGGAAATACACAAAATAAAGCCTGAAGGCCTACAAACAGTAGATGCTTTGGATTGGAGGACAGTTATAGTTCTTACAACACTATTGTATTTACTTTTTTTGCGCTAGACAAATTTTCAGTGACATAAGTTTACAAGGACTGGTGCAGGTGAAAGTGTTCAGAGACTGCAGCTGCCATTTTTAAACCATTTACGTGAAACATTTTCCATGTAAACTACAGCTGCTGGCATTAAAAAATTTTGACAAATGGGCTTCACAGTTTACCTTACTAAATGCAGTTACTTCTGCAAATTGGAGTGATCTCTTCGCTTCCCTTTTCTTTACCTCTTGCCGGTCGGTAAAAAGATCAGACTTCTTGTTGAATCTATTAGTACAGACAATTGTTATGTGTGTGTGTGTGTGTGGCATTTGAGCTGAATGGTAATGATGCCACTCAGTAAAAGTTACCCTTTCTGCCATTCAGGTGGTGAGACCGCAGTGACCTCTATCTGCTGTGATGTCTTTGCATATTCTCTGTACTATGAGAAATGAAGGTAGGTCACAGTTGTAGTACTGTCTGTTTATTCTCACTGAAACTAAAGTTGGCAGAGTTGTATTTCTGTAGTTTATCAACAGAATGTTATAAAGTCTATTATATGTGATATTTTACAGCACAATAACTCATTTATAAGAACATGTTGCATGTTTCAGAGAAGAGAAAACATATTTGTATTAGTCTGTGCTTATGTGTCTAAGTGTGAGAGAAGATCGTTACTTGATCAATGGAGAAGTGTGTATATATGTGGCAGTCAGTGTTTGGTATGTATGTCTCTAGTGTTGTTGGAGAATATTTCTTTGATGCTCAGCTCTCTTTCGCATGGTGGTCGGCCACGGTGTCGTATGTATCTGGCTTTGCGTGCCTCCACCAGGGCCTGGGCGAAGTTGGGCAGAACATGAACTGTCCTTAACTGTCCATCAGGGGCAAGAGACTCCAAAAGAGGAGAAGAGGAGGATGCGGCTTCATCCATTTCTTCAGCTTTTTCCCTTTCTTTCTCTCTCGCCCCTTCTTTTCCTTTCTGATTTTCCTTAGGCCTGTTTCTGTCTGTGTCCCACACTGACCTTTGACCTTCCCTCCCTATGTCTCTATGTTTCTCTCTCCCCCTGTTCTCCTCTCTCTCTGGAGGCAGTGTGTTGGTGGGTTGTAGTTTGAGTTCAGGCAGACAAAGTGGGGCTGTGGAGTTATCAGCCCTGTTCTCTCTGCTGCTGATAAACTCTTGAACACGAGCCTGCAGAGAGCAGCTGGGCTGCAGCTTCAGTGGCCTACAGAGAGAGAGAGAGAGAGAGAGAGAGAGAGGGAAGGGTGGGTATATGAAATGCTGGGGATTTTTGTATTTGTTTTTTTTACTTAACTGAACTTTACTGTAATTCCCTAGGCTCTTTGCAAACATTGAAATAACCTAAGTGATATACTTGAGGGAGCCCAGGTAATATTATTTTGTATGCAGGAATAAAAAATATGATTTTATAATTTATGTAAATTATCACATTTGAAAAACATGAATAAAAGTAAATGTAAATGCAGTAAACCAATACTTATGTCAGTGTGTTATATTTGTATCTCCTGGTTCTTGTCTTCTCTTGTCGGGTTTTGTTTCAGTATGCATTTGCCTTTATGTTTATTTTGCCATGTGTTTTTGTATAGGTTTACCTAACCATATGCTCCTCATGCTGTACTCCAGCTTATCCCTGCCTCTTCATTATCGTGCCCAGATGTTCTGTGTCTTGTCTAGATATTTAAGCCCTTGTGGTTGGTCTTGTCTTTATGTGGTCATTAATGCTCCTACTGTACCCATGTGATATTTCATGTTATCCTCCGTAAGACCCATCTTTTTTGTTTCTATGTTTCTGCGCCTTTTTTGTGTTAAGGTTTAGACTTGCTGGAGCGACCACACATGAGCCTAACATCACCATCTTCAATGCCAAACATCAGCTAGAAGCGAAAAAAGCCCCAAGCATTGGGCTGTGTAACAGTAGAACTGTTTCTTTTAACTGTTGGAGCTGAACCATTCAGCTGTGGAATATTACATTTTGTTTAACGTCCTGAGGGCTGTAGCAAAAAACAGCCCTGGTCATTCCACTCAAGTAGCATATAAGACTGCATATTAGAATATGAGAAGAGTGAAATGTACACACAGTACAATAAAGCCACAATACAAACAATTCTTAAATATATCACAAATATCACACACATTACAAAACAGTTAGAATCTATTCTTATTCAACATACAACTAGCATAGTCATTTATGGACAGGTAATTAGTGTAAGCTGCCAAATTCCTGTTTGTAGTTTATATGAAAGTAAGTAAAGCAGGTCAGCCATTGTAGATAAATTCCCCACTGAACTAAACAGAAACTCAGTAACTCTTAGAGTGAAGTTCACAGAAATATGAAATAATGGGCTCTAGAAAATTATTCCCTGGATTGCATCATGAAGATGTGCAAGCAGGAAAAGAGAACTTCTGAAAGGCTCTGATGAAATGTACGATTGTCAGCTATGATGAAATCAAGTGTGGGAACTGAGGAGAAACCTTTCTCCTGCATCATTGTTTATGATAGCTTATTATCATTTTTTTGGGTCTGTTGTTGTGTACACTGAAAAAAAACAAAATCTTAGCAATGCACAAACCTAGGGAAAAATCTGAGAGATGAATTTTGTTTACTCCATTAACGTGTGTTTTTGTTTGTTTTATTTTTCACACCATTTTCTCTAGGCTTTGAAAGTGTAGCCAAACATGTTTTTAACGTCCATTAAAGTCTCAACATATTGTATTGTATCTTCTTCAGTCCTGTTGGAACAACATCTCAGTAAATTTTTTGTGAAGCTCTTTGACAGAATGGCAGCAGTGTGTAAAGATGAAGGACTACTTCAAAGTATATAAGATGACTTTAGATTAGGTTTTCATTGCATATTTCTAAAACTGTTAGTATTTCAAAGTTTTGATCTCTTAACTATCATTTTCAAATGTGGAAAATCATGAAAATACAAGCTTTTGACTTATTTGTCTGCAAACTCTTAAACTTAATTACCAATCCAAACACTTTCATCTGAATTAATCTTCAGAAATATTGGATATGTAGCCATTCAAAAGAGTAGCACATCTGTTTCAAGTGCTTATTAAAAAAAATCATTGCCCAGAAACTGAAGTAGTTTTGTTTGTATACCAGCTACTAAAAGATTGGAATGCATTTGTATGGTGATTTTCAATTTAGGTTCAGGAAAACCACTGTCCTAAAACACCCGATTAATTAGATGACAAGCCCCATTGACAAGGCCATCTTGAGCTGAAGTAGACATTTTAGCAAAAACACTATAGAAAACAAGGTGTTTTCTTCAGGACCCAAGGTGTAAAGCACTAACATACAGCCTCCTAATAGGCTGCTGACATCTATCAAATAGAATCCTGTGGTAGGAGAATATGGGGGTGTTGAGGAGAAAACACTGTTCTTTCACCACCTGAAAAAATCCAAAGTTTTTGTCTGCTCTCTATAATTTTTAAAGGGCACAATTGTGTTTGTGTGTCCATGACCCTGTCGCTGGTTTTCTGACTGTGACTGCTGACTGACTGTTCACTTGCTTGTTCACCCCCCTGAGAGGTGCCACTGTAATGGATCAATTAGATTATTCCCATCACCTATCAGGGCTGACTGGTAAGTACAAAAATATATAAATTAGTAAATTAATTAATTGATTTTAGAGACGTGAAATAACAATAACAATATTACTAAAAAATGTTGTTAACGTTTGTCATTATTTGCTTGTCTGACAGCCCTGGTTTGTTGCTTTTATTTACTTTGTTCCATGTGCCACTTGTTCACACAATGTTGTTTGTGTTGTCATCTTTGTCCTGCCAAAGCCCTGCCCCCATGGTCATCTGTTCTACTGTCTGTCTTGTTCTATATCTGTACTATATGTATTGTTCTTGTCTATGCCTTTGTCAGGTGTTCATTGTTGTGCCTATTAGTGTTGTTATATAAGCCCTTCTGTTTGTATTGTGCTTTGCTGACAACTGTTCCCTTGCTTAATCCTAATCTGTTACCTTCAAATATTCTGTTGTGTGCTACTGTACTACCTGTACATGCTCCATGTTTATTCTGTTTTGTTTTACGTTTGTGCCTTTGGAAACTGGTCTTGCACTTACATCTAGTTCTCACATGAATTATCAAAGAATCAAGAATGATCACAAGAATCAAAGATGATGAGTTTTATATAACTGGACAATTTGGGTTAGTTATCTGTGTATATTTAGCTCATGTATGTCAGCATCAAGTTTTTTTTCATGTAAGAAACATCACTACATAATACATGGTATACTGATGATACATTTTTAATTACACTCTTAATGTACTTCTTTTTCTTTTTCTTTTTTTTTTTTTACCAATATTTATATTTAAAAATCACAAGTAAAAAGCTAACTTTGCTAAATAGGCTTGTTCTGCCCTCTGTGTGAACTCTGATTGCTAATTAGAAAAATAAATCCAGCACTAATTACTGCAACACTATCTGTAAAAAGTTGTCAGTAGCTGAGAGTAAGTGGTCTTCTGCTTCTTCAGTTCTGTCTGTTGGAAAAGTTTAGAGCTGGAAACAGTCAACAGAAGGCCAGTACTGAAATAAACACAAAGGCTGATCTCCAGACAGACTGCATCCAGTCTCTGACTGGGAGGAGTGAACAGAAAATAATCACACTAGTCCTCCAGAGGAGAGGGCCCGAGAGAGCAAAAGGGTAGGACAGGGTGGAGAGGAACAAGAGAGAGAGAGAAAGAGAGAGGGGGGGGGAGAGAGGGAGAGAGAGAGAGAGGGAGAGGGAGAGAGAGAAAGAGAGAGAGAGAGAGAGAGAGAGAGAGAGAGAGAGAGAGAGAGAGACTGTAAGATGTAAGACAAATCAGAAGTGTCTAGTGCACAGAGTGGAATATATTATAGAATAATCCTTTTAATCTTGCCTTTCTTTCTCATTCTCTTTGTCTCCCTGCCTTCTTGTATTTGCTCATTCTCTCCTACTGTGTGTGTGTGTGTGTCTGTGTGTGTGAGTATGTATGTGTGTGTGTGTGTGTGTGTTTATACAAACTCCATTTCCAGAAAAGTTGGGACATTTTCCAAAATGCAATAAAAATAAAAATGAGTGATGTTAATTCAAATGAACCTTACTTAACTGACAACAGCACAAAAAAGATTTTCAGTAGTTTCACTGACCAACTTAATTGTATTTTGTAAATATACACACATTTAGAATATTTGCAACACACTTAACAAAGGTAGGGGCAAAGACATCTCCATTGTGTTACATGCCCTTTACTTTTAACAACACTTTTTAATCATTTGGGTTCTAAAGATACTAACTGAAGTAGTTTTGCCATTTGACATTTTGTCCATTCTTATGCTGCTCAACAGTCTGTGGTTTCTGATTTTCATGTTTATGAAGCTCCATACATTTTCAATAGCCAGCTGGCCAGTTAAGCACACACACTCTCTATCTGTTAAGCTGCACTGTTGTAGCCCATGCAAGATTTAGTCTGGCATTATCCTACTGAAATAAGCATGGATGTCCCAAAAAAAGACATCACCTAGCAACATATGTCTCTCTAAAATCCTAATATATCTCTGAATCAATGGTACCTTCACATACATGCAACTCATTCATTCACCGAGCACTGATGCACCCCCATACTATTACAGATACTGGCTTTTGTACCTTTCACTGAAAACAATCTGGATGGTCATTTTCATCTTTAGCACAGATAAACTGATGCCCATTTTTCAAAATAACAAGCTGAAATGTGGACTCATCTGACCACAGCATATTGTTCCACAGTTTTCGGTCTATTTAAGATGAGCTCAGGCCCAGAAAACCTACTGCTATTTCTGCATAAAGTTGATGTGTGACTTCCTACTTGATACAGCAATGAACTGTTAAGTGACAATAGTTTTCTGAAGTCTTTCCAAGCCCAGATTTCTATGTTCACCACAGTAGCATGACGGTTTCTTATGCAGTGCCACCAGAAGGCTCAAAGATCATGCAGATTATATATAGTAATAATAATAATAGTTTCTGATCTTGCCCTTTACACACTGAGATGTCTCTGAATTCTCTGGATCTTCTGTGCTTCTCCACCTTATTTTTACACTGTTATAACTTTTTTGAGTGTGTTGCAGGCATCAAAATTCTAAATGAAACAAATGTATGGTTTGTTTCTCCATTTTTGGTAAATGTGATCAGAGCAGGCTTTGTATTGCACCCCTCTCTCTGTTCCTTGCATTGCTCAGTTTTGCACACACTGTCCAGAGTGTACAGAGTGCACTAGAATCACTGGTGCACTTACAAGCAGAAGAGACAGAGAACAGGCAGTAGATTTGACATGTCCTCATCAAAGAAGTCAAAGAAGTTAAAACAAAACAAGAGGGAAAGGGGGAAACAGTTAGTAAAATATTGTTTGTTTTTTTTCCAAAGAAAGCTATATAAATATTATTGGACTTTACTTTGATGCCCATTAACACAATGCTTCTTTACAAACTGCCTGGATGATTGAAGTTAATTTTCAGTTTCATTGTTGTTTTGAATAGTAACTTTAATTATTCAGTAGGTTAACTTTAAAACCGCCAAAAATGAGATGAGTGCAATTCTGGTGCAAATGTAATTAACAGAGCTCAGTGAATCTGAAGCCAGGTATTACACACTCCTGCTACAGATAGCTAACTAGCATACATGCTAAGTAGCGTATTGGCTAGTCAGGTGTGCCCTCATCAGCTTCAGAATGTGGAGCAATTCCCTCAGCTCAACTTACAGCTAGGTGAGCAGTATTTATATCTTTATAATATATTTACAGCAAAATCCAAGAAGCAACAGAGTTTTGTAGGTAAAGCTCATGCAGATTTACAACAGTCACATGTAGCTCATGTAGTTCTTTCTGTAATGAACACTGGCACCTGGCACATTAAAATACTGTTGGCTAGCTACATAACATACAGGGTACCTAATGCACATTTTTGCATTTTATTTTCTTATAGAGACAGAGCACATTGATTTGCATTATTGCACAGTTCTTTGTGATCATAACCATGCAAAATATACTAGCTATAGCCAGGTTAGATCTCTAACTAAACACTGACACCCAATGGAGAAAATAGCAGAGTAAGTAAAGGTCTGTGTCTTTTCTGGACCTCATTTTACAGAGGTGTTTAAACCGAGCAGGGCATTACTTTTTAAATGCATTAACATTTAAAATGCAAATAAATATTAATACATTCCTTAAGACTAAATTTGGTGTAACGTTTTTTAACAAGAAATTACACTAATGAGAGATGCCACTCATACCACTGACTGTCTGCTCATCAGAGTTCAATGACAATAGGCTAGGTATTAGAGAATTAGTTAACAATAGACTACAGTAGACCTACCAGTATATCAGTTATATATCAGTTGTCAAATGGGTATTCTAGGTTGGTGGTTTAGGTTTAGGCAGGCAATGTTATATTATCAGATAACTATTGTATAACCCCATGGTAAAATTTCACTGTGGTCAAAAGTATTTTAACAAATGTGTCATAATTATTATAACATAACAAAACATATCTAAATCATAATCTAATGTTTTCTTCAGGAACTCTAGGAGTCCCAGTCTCAGTTCTGGTGATCTGAAATGACCAGAGCTTGTGTGTGTGTGTGTGTGTGTGTGTGTGTGTGTGTGTGTGTGTGTGTGTGTATGAATGTTTTTAACC
The DNA here is from genome assembly GCA_037974385.1 of Arnoldichthys spilopterus. NCBI lineage: Eukaryota > Metazoa > Chordata > Actinopteri > Characiformes > Lepidarchidae > Arnoldichthys > Arnoldichthys spilopterus. Next base: position 6,539 of record JBBPDA010166641.1, on the reverse strand, counting down.
CCGGACACAGTGATGAGGATTATTTTAGAGGCAAAAATTTCTCCAAAGGACACTTACATAAGATTGTCCAATGTGAGGTCACCAAGTGTTCAAAAAGACACTTCCTCCAAACCAGCTAAACATTCTGAAGGCATGCCAACAGACAGACTTTTCTATTTTAGAACCACTAACATATGACAACATACTTGGAAATTTGACCAAAACATAGATTCCATGGTCAGACAAAAAAGAGCTTTTTGGAAACACTCATATGGCTTCACAAGAACAGTGGTTATACAGAAAAGAACCTCATGTTAAGTACCGTGGCGGATCTGGGAAATGTTGTGCTTTTGGTCCTTCAAAGGCACTAAGAACATTTTTGTATGTGCATCCATGTGCATGTGTGTGTGTGTGTGTGTGTATGTGTTTCATCTGCAGCAAATAATAACATGGTCCTGCAGTCTGGATGTGTGTGACAGTCCCAGTTCCCTGATTAGCATACTGAAGAAGAGACTGCATGCTAACACAGCACTCTTGTTCAATCCCAGCACTCAATAGCCCTAGCCAGCAGAGATTCAGATAAGGAGAGAGGACAGAGAAGAAGATATATAAAGAATAAAAGTGGATGGATTGATGTAAGTATTACACATATGCTATGCATGTTTTATAAACATGTGGGTACTCAATGAGAACAGTTACAATATGCAATGTTTTAATTTCTCATTATGCAACTCAGTGATGCTGATAACTAAGAAAATCCCAACATTGTCTGCAGATGCCCAGTATTAAAGGCCGTTCATGCACAATTCAAATTCAAATTCGAAAGAACATGATTATGTTTTCACACTCACACACAAGCCTGAAATACAAAAGAGGGGATTAGATACCCTAACAATGACACCCAGCCTTCAAACGTTCAAGTCAGTCATGGTGAAACTTGCAGAATTTTTACTAGTGTGTTATACATTCATCAGCATAAATTGTTCTCATATGGTTGTTATTTCTGAAGCCACTCATGACGTAAAAGGCATTTCTGGGTCCACAGGGTCTGGCGTTCAGATCACAGCTTTGTAGATCTCACACTTTTAATGCTGCCTAGGTTTAACTAATAAAAAAACAGTGTTTTGGCATTACTCAGCATCAGGCTCTAGTACATTTGAGGGGCAGTGGTGACGTAATGGTTAGCCAGTTGCTCTTGTGATCTGACCTGTGGTCATCGGTTCAATTCACAGACCAGTACAAGTACCAGTGAAGTAGTTATGAGCAAGGTGCTGTTCCCAAGCACAGCTCCCTGGGTGCTGCCCACTTCAGCTACTCACTGTTACTACAGGGATGGGTTAAATGTGGAGGTCACATTTTTTTCACAATGTCAATTAATTATTTTGAAGATGGAGATCAGTTTTGTATTCCACAGATCCAGGTCCAGCACACACTAAAACCAGAACATATATATATATATATATATGTTATACCTATGTTATAACATAAATATATATACATATATACCTGGTGGTCCCATAACTGCCACTGTTGCACTGTCTTGTTTTGCACTGTCCTGTTTTGTATCTGTCTGTCTTTGCACTGTCTTGCACATCCTTGCACACAATGCACTTTATGTTGTTAGTTGTGTAGTGTTTGCGGTCCTGTGTTTCATGTAGCACCGTGGTCCTGGAGGAACGTTGTTTCGTTTCACTGTGTACTGTGTGAACTGTATATGGTTGAAATGACAATAAAAGCCTCATATAAGCATAATTTGATGAGAATTAAATTTTTCATAATTAAATAAAAATGTAAAAAACAGCCATGTTACTTTGTATGAGAGTTTTCTCATTATAACCCATTACATTCATCCAGGCTTCATTGTCCAAGAACTCTCTGCTCTGTGGTGCACTTTTATAGTTTGTATGAATACAAAGTGGGCCTCAGACATCACACCAAGCACAGGCAGCATCTAGCTGCTTTTTTAAAGCCCTAGCCTGAAGGGCCGATCCTAATTGCCAAAGCTTCATTTTCCATATTCTGTTTGAAGTTGCGCTGCGTCAAGTGCGAGCATAGGAATTAACATTCTCTCCTTCCTCTCGGGAAACGAGCACTTCACAACCATAGCAATCCCAGCTGGGCTACAAGAATGATACTAGGCTGAGTTCCTCTTATGCATAGCATGTGTCACGACTCCAGGGTGAGCCAGATAAAGTGATACTGCAGAGAAAAATACAAGTTTAAGTTTTAGAGGAAAAAAATAAGTTTTGTAATTTTCAAAGCGTAATATAGTTGAGGAAGCCAGTCTGAATTCTGTCCTCACACTGAGCTGAGGAATTATTATATGATAATACTTACAGATTACATTTACTTTTGTGGAATATTATTTAACATTGTTCAGTCATATTGCTGAATCATTCTGCTGAAGTCTTACTCTCTGGCTGTGATCTGAGTGACCCGAGGTGGGTGCCTTACAAGTCTACAGTTTATGCCAACAGTTCCACATCAGCATCCTGGCATATTTCACATTGGCATATTTATGTAAAACTGCGTCAGTAGTTCACTTCCTCAGATTGAGGTGGCAAGACGTGATGTCCTTCATCTCATCCCATTTTCAGTAACAAAATTGGCTGCTGGTCTTCTCCTCAAAGTATACTGAGCAAACAAATAATATTACATTAATAATATCAGTTTGAGAGTACGGTTTGAGGCACAAATGTGAGTATTTATACATGTAGTTTTGTAGAATAATTCGTTTTTTCTTTGCTAAAGTGTTCTTTAATCCAGGACCACAAACATGTCAAATACATTCAGGTCACAAAAATATACTTTACAAAACAAAAAAATTAACAAATCTGTGCACACAGATGGTGTGATATAAAACAGTATTGTATAACGTGGTTTGTTGTTTTAACATCACATTGCCATAAACTGCCAGTAACAGTTTGAATGTTTTTCACCAGATGTCCACAGCTGAAACCCTCTACAGCTAACCTCATACTGTAACATTAACCAAAGCAGTCAATATGTTCCTGTTTGTGTGCACTAAAACTAAGACACCTAGAGATCTAGAGGTCAGCATGTCATACAAATTTAATACATTTTGGCTAAATGGTCGTTGAGCTGTTGTACATAAAGCGCTTTGTGTGACCCTAATTCAGTGGGTGCTAACACTGAGGGACATGCCCATCTAGGGATACAAACCTCTTATTCTATATTACCACTGAGGGGCTACAATGAATCCAAGTTTTATGTGAATTGGTAGGTCTAAGTGTATATCATCCTCTACTGACTGCCCCAGTGTGACTGCTTTGATAAACCACAAAATGAAACATTATTTGTCAGGATATCAGTGCTGTTCTTTAACTCACCTGGGCCTGTCCAGCTCCCTCCCTGCAGGCATGATTATGGGTAATAGGGTTTTCTTATAGGACACAGAAGGGTGGTTCAGGTCATAATTGGAAGGTCGTGAACCCACAGCGTGCAGACCTCTCCGCCAGTTTCCTGAAGCCAAGTGAGTAAATTTATACCAGGCTCAGTGATGCATTTTTTACAGCCAGGGTTTCCAGCTCGGGCAAGCTTTACACAACAACAAATTACATTCAGCTAAGAACTGTAGCACATTTTTTTTGGCAAAAGACAAAAAGCAATTTCCTCAGGTATGAATAACGTTTTCTGATTCTGATTCTGATTTAGAGTGTGTTATTGATATCATATATATTAATCTTGCTATCTGAGCAGTCAGACTTTCACATGAAGTTGTTTATAAAATGCAATTAAAACAAGAATGTGTAATTTGTTAACTCTCTTTAAATTTTATTTGACTGATAAAAGTGCAAAGAAAAGATTTCCATTGTTTTCACTGATCAGCTTAAATGTATTTTGCAAATATCAAGAAATTTAGAATTTGATGCCAACAACACACTCAAAAAGTCGGTACATTTATTTTCATTAGCTACTGGCATTTTTAGATTTTTATCAGTAATTTTAAAGTGACATTTGGTATTGGAAAACATATCTATAAGAAGAGCATCAGTTTCTGCACAAACATGTCACCCTCTATATTAGGGTTGCCCAGTCCTGGTCCTGGTGGTCTACCACAATGCAGAGTTTAGCCTCAGCCTAATTCCAACACACCTGGTCCAGGTGATCTGGTGGCCTTCAGGAGCATCTGAATACTAGAAAGGGTGGTAGATCTTTAGGACCAGGATTGGGCACCTGTATATCTGTGAGAGAGTAAAGGCCTCTATAAACTGTAATTATATAAATTGTTATTCTTCTTCTTATTTTTTTTTAATGGTTAGGCAGTTGGAAAACATTACTCAAGTACACGCACCTGTTTTGATGGCAATTAGGTGGCGGTGTAGTGTGCGCTGCTCTCTGCTCAATGTGTTAAGCTGATAGTGTTTGGCATCGTCTAGCCTCTGTAGCCCTTCAGCCAGCCTGGCTTCAGCTCTCCTCTCCTCTTTCCTCTGAGCCTCCGTAGGCCACACCATCCAGTCTGTGCGACGCATCCTCTTCTCACACATGCACACACACACATTCATTTTTTTTTACATTATAAAGATTAAGTCATTTATTAAGTCAGGACTATCCCAGCATCTAATAAGTTAGCATCTGTTCCATGAAAATTATCAATGTGCTTCTCTCATTCTTTTAACTCTCAACATGTGGGTCAAAAAAAAAATTCTTCTACACTGAATATTGAGTAATATTGCACTTGCAATAGTGGGTGTCTCATTAGGTTGTGATTAAAGGCATAGTTGTACTGAAGTTAGCTTTTATGTGAATACTACTCATTGAGAAATGTGGACATCATCACCCCAGACTAGTAAGTTTTACTATCAAAGTGCCTTTTTTGGGTTTTTATAACATATTTATTATTAAAATAAGGTACAGTCATGTACGTATGCAGTGCAGATTGCATAAATTTGATTAGTCCATTTTCTTTAAGAAAGGGCTCCCTCACCCATTTGGCTGTAATCATTTCCAGTGTCATGTTTTTAAAGGATATGATCAGAGGGGAATTCTCAGATCCTTTATGCCTTCACATAAGGTCTAATAATAAAATAAAAACGCAGTCATTTTCTGTTCATGTTTTTGTTCAGTTGAATCATGTTTGTATTTAAACTGTGCACGTGTTGTAGTGCTACTTTATTTCTTTATTAAGTTTGCATTGGGTCCAATATGGTACAGTTCCTAAAATATTCACAAAAAAATATCCAATCCAATTTTTTTTTTTTTTTCTTAGTGGTATCTTGGTAGACAAAGCGAGGCAAGCTTTCAGGTGCTGGTGGGGAGTCCTAGCATGTCATATTAACCCCAGGCCTAATAAGATCTGACACTGGAATTAACCAAGCAAGTTTTGAGTTACAATGGGTGGGATGGGTGTCACTCTACGCTTTCTGGAAGTCACTGACTGTGACTACAAGCAACAGCCTAAACAAGGGCTTTCTTTTAGATGGTAAATGTGGCAGCTCTGTACTGGGATACTTGGGACCCTAAAGGAATCACACCCTTAGACTCTACAAACATTTAGTGGCAAATAAGCACAATTTGGAACTTGAGGACAAACGCAGAAATAGTGTTATACGTTAGAATTTGCTGGTGAGATCATTAAAACTTGCAAATGGCCCCACCAGAGTAACGCAAAGAAGCAACTTTTTTATTAAAATGACAAATAATGAATAGAATCTTCTGAATATGCTAACTGGCGTATTGTATTTTTACAGAGTATGTGGAATAGGTTAGGACTGTAGGCAGGTTTGGACAAATCAAGTCAAGTATAGAACAAGACAATTATTATATATACTATATAAGGTGGGCAGTGGTGGCCTAGTGGTTAGGATACTGCCTTTGGGACCTGAAGGTCGCAGGTTCAAGTCCTGGCCCGGGCACTACTGAGGTACCCTTGAGCAAAGTACAGTCCCACTACACTGCTCCCCGGACGCTGTTGGTAGCTGCCTGCTGCTCCATGTGTGCACGTGTGATGGGTTAAATGCAGAGGTCACATTTTGTTGTGGTGCTTAAGTGTGTTCACAGTGACAAAGAGTCACTTTCACTTATTAATTTCATATTCATTATAATTAATATTATCAACTATTTCTAGTCCTTCTTTGTATACTAGCTTTTTGAAGCAAATGATGGTAAGGTAAATATAATTGCCAAAATTATGTGAACACCACTTCTAATGAGAATGTTTTACTATTTCAGACACAAAGTCAAACATACAGTGGTGTGAAAAACTATGTGCCCCCTTCCTGATTTCTTACTTTTTTGCATGTTTGTCACACAAAATGTTTCTGATCATCAAACACATTTAACTACTAGTCAAAGATAACACAAGTAAACACAAAATGCAATGTTTTTAAATGATGTTTTTTTTATTATTTAGGGAGAAAAAAAACCTACATGGCCCTGTGTGAAAAAGTAATTGCCCCTTGAACCTAATAACTGTTTGCGCCACCCTTAGCAGCAATTACTTGCAACAAGTCTTTTACAGCTCTGGAGGAATTTTGGCCCACTTATCTTTGCAGAATTGTTGTAATTCAGCTTTATTTGAGGGTTTTCTAGCATGAACC
>JBBPDA010166631.1:0-17815 GCA_037974385.1 Arnoldichthys spilopterus | reverse complement strand
CCTCACATTAATTTTTACATTACTTTTTCTACATTTTTATAAATTTTATGTTTAGTTTTATGCCTCACTTTAATTCTTACATTACCTTTCCTACTTGTTTATCAATTTTATGATTTTTATTATACCTTTCTATGTTGCTTACTTTACTTTTCTTATTCAAATGTGTAATCTATATACTGTTAAACTGCATTTTGTATGAAAGTATATAAAAATATAGTTTATTATTATGAAGGTTCCTCACACTTATATTTTGTATATAAAATATAAAAATGTGTAATGTAAATGTGTAATATGTAGAAAAATATGCAAAAAATAATGTTAAAATAGATTTGAAAGCATCATCTAAGGGAAGATATTTAAGAAAGTTACTCTGATGCCACCTGCTTGTGCACATTGGTCAATCATCACTTGTTTTTTTTCCCAGTATCTTGATATAAACAGAACTGTTTATTTGTCAATTAAATGTCTATAATAATCTTTAAAGTGTTGGTGTCAACAATCTGGAGCCTAGAATGTACAGTCTGTATGGTTACATTATGTATGCATGTGTCTAATAGCATGTTGCAGTGGCATTATAACTGAGGTGTGCACAGAATGGTATGTGCGGTTGCATTGTAACTATGTCTGCTGACTGTCTAGACAAAAATCTCCAAACTGTGAGTTTTAATATGGAGGTGGTCCATCCTCTGCAGCTATAACTGCTTACACTCTACTGGGAAAACCTTGCGCAAGATTTTGGAGCAGGACTGCAGGGATTTGCTTTCAGCAAGCAATAGCCAGGTCTCTAGCATTGATGTTGGACAATAAAACCTGGCTCACAGTTCACATTCCACTTCACCTCCAAGGTGTTTGAAGAAGCTGAGGTCAGCCTGTGACATGGTTTCACATCAAACATAATGTCTCATCTGTCTCACATTTTTCACAGGGGCAGTGTTGTTGCTGAAACAATAAAGAGCCTCCCCAAACTGCAGCCTGGATACAGTTCTCAATAATGTTACACTGAGAATCCCCTTCTCTGGAACTAAAGCTCAACTCAAACCATTAAAAAAACCTTAGACTATATTTGAGAGTTGGCACCATTTATCCAGCATGGAGATACGCTTGATTTAATGTATTTTTGGCCTATAGATATGGCTGAACAGGTAGTGGTCTCCTGTCTTTGGCTAAATCCAGATTTGTGAACCTCACAGCCAGATGTTGTTGGTGACATTTCCATTTTAAAAAATGTATTTTGTATGTATTTAATGCATTTTGTAATTCACTAGATATTTAGACCCATTCTAGTGCCTGTCACGTGTCACACCCCATGTGGTCCTGTCAATGTTGTCTTGTGCTTGTGTCAACTTGTTCGTTGTGTCTAGCCACGCCCTAGTCCTGCCTTCCACCTGTGCTCCGTTTCCTGTCAGCTGTTCCTTGTTTCATGTCTTTATTTAACCTCTTATGTTTCCCTCAGTCCCTTGTGGGTTATTGTGTATGTCGATCTTGTTTGTTCGTGTCTCAGACCTTGCCTTGCTCCATGTTTATGCCTGCTCAAGTGTCGTTCGTGTTTATTGTATATCGTAAGTTTGTAACGTTTCTGGGGTGATAGGAAGTAAGCGAGAGTTTAATGCTTAGAAGAGTTATTCTTACATAAAGAATAACTCTTTATTGTCACTTACAGCTGACAAGGCGGGGCTAAGAACACATGACAAAATTCAGACAGACCAGACTAATAAAACACAGGGACATGGACCAGACAACACAAGGAACACTACATTTCTTACAAAGTTCAGTCCGTTTGTTTTTGATTCCTCGTTTGTTTTCTAGTCTGTTTTTTTTTCGTCAGTGTTCGTTTATTTAAAATAAAATATAAAAATCACACGCACTCGTGCTTACTTCCTGCACCCCTCCACACAGGTCCTACCCCAAGATTCGTGACACTGCCAATATTAATATATGGATATTGCATGGCTAGATGCTTGATTTTATGCACCTTTTGCCTTTAGATATGGCTGAACAGGCCTCAGATAAAGGACAAAGAAAGCACCATTAATTACAAAAACTGTGGCCTGAGGAAACATGCAGTCTTGATGGAAATTGGTCTGGATTTTTCCTCAAATATTTCCACAGTTCTGCATGGTCCGGTTTGAAATTTACAAAGTATGTAGCCTGCGCTGAAATTTACTTGACGCTCTTTACATGATGCTCACAAGACTTCTAGTCCAGTATTTGTGGGAATGATGTACACATTTCAATCAAGTACATTAAATGCAGCAAATTCTGTGCTCAGAGAAAAATTTAATTATGTTCCACATCAATTAACCCTATTTGTACTGCCCCCTAGTGGTTGTTACGGCCCCATGCCAAACAAAATTGTCATTTAAAACGTCAGGGTCTGTAATTAATCTACTGGTTAAAACACCAAAACTTTGACATTACTTGATTCTCTGAACTCCAGGGCACACGCCTACACAATTTGACAATTCTATGTGTTTTCATTCTTTAATAATCTGTTAAAATGTGTTTTTACATAAACAAGGTGGCACCATTGCAGGCACATCACAACCGGAATTGTAAAATTGTTATAAACATCACCCTGTGCAGCAACGGGTCAAACAACACGACAGACAAGTCACATTCCAACACAGAAACAGCACCAAACACTTATTATCCACATAAAAGAGCAATAGCGCTGTAAAATCAGCTGTTCACTCAATCAAAACAAAAAACCAGAAGTTGAAGCATTTCATGTTTGGAACATAACCGAACATGATTGATTGGAAATATAATGAACTGTTGAGGACTTTTACATTCTACATAGGTTTTAATCCTTCACAGTTTACCTGTATGTAACTGATTTCTGGTTCAAATCCAAGCACAGACACAGTTATTCTGAGCACTGTGCAGATACAGATACAAAGGCAGTGGCGTGATTGCGGCATTGCCCTATACCCCTAGCGTGTGCTGTCTTATAACTAGAGGAGACACAGAGAAGCAAGGGGTTTGAAAGAGTCAGAGCAGCAGAGGGGCCTGAGGGGACTGGAGCAAGAAGAAGAAAGGCAGGAGTAATTATAGGTGAAGCACTCTATAACAGAGATCCCGAGCTTTCCTGTTTATCCCTCTGTCCTTAAAGAAAGGCCAAGACAGCAACAGAACTTTCAGAAAATGTAGAGGGAGCAAGAGCTATATGCAGTGTTGCCCCTATCATTAAATAGGCTAAGCCGTGTGACAGGTGCTCACATTTGGCTAAAATAAAATTATCTATTTTTTTTTAAATGGTAAAAGTCACTAAATTCAGGTCCCGGATCAAGTGTGGATAAAACCATATAATAACTGCTACTATGTGTGATCTAGCAGCTGGTTGCACAGGCAAGTTCATATTGGCTAGAGGTCTAGCATCTAGCCAGAGTGTAGTCATGCAATTACAGAATTATACAAATTCTCGGTCCTTAAAGACAAAGAAAGGTTCCCTACAGACTAAAATATTAGTTTGGAGTTGTTTAATTGAAATATGGAGTTGTTTATTACCCCTGAACAGCGGAAAATAAAAGTTCTTAAGCTGGATTGTTTGCCATTTTGTGGGGGAAACCAGCAAGAGCTCCCCCTTTTGGATATTTTAAGTAATTTACTTCCTGTTACATTCTTCAAACCCTAATATTCACAAAAACCCTATTGAACTTTGAATTTTTTTATTTAGTCTTTTGATAAGATCCACAATGAAGCAAAACAATAGACAAAGATAAAATAAATACTCAGAATATGTATTTCCACAACCCAACCTAAATAAAAGAGATCTTTCATCACTATTCTTGTTAGTCTCTAAAAATTTAAGTTAACTAATTATAAATTTACCATACGTATGCATTGCAGGTTCTGTCACACAGTTGAAACAGAATGGGGAACAAAAATAAAAAACAATTTCATAGCTATAGTAACTGTAACAAAATATAAAAATATACCTTTGCTTAAAATTTCTTCTACTTTGGCAAATTTGTCACACTTAAAAAAATGTTTAATATACAACAACATACCGAATATGCACATTTAACATTGAATGAAAAAAAAATTTAAAACACTGACACTGTGAATAATTTATTTCCACCTTAGGTGTGCCATGAAACTGAGCTTTAACTCTAGAAATTAAAATGTTTCTATATTTTATTCTGAAAAGACTTTTTAAGAAAAATGAGAAAACTGTTTTACAGAGTAAATTTATTTTTTTTAATATAAAAAAAATTAACACTATAGAAATCTCCCAAATTTTAATATTTTATTCCCACATTTGATCTCTGTCAGTATATAAAAATTCAAAGTGATTCAATAAAATCTTCACATATATTTAATAAAATGTAGAGGTGCATTTTAATAGTTCCTTGGTGCAAAATGAACTGTGCCAAAATTGTGATTAGCACCGGAAACATTGCAAGATGAAAAACATCTGCCATAAAACTAAGTGCAACTCTGAATGGCTGAAAACAATACAAAACAATCAAGACGAGTTGATTCAGGCAACTGCAGTTCATTGAAAGAAGAAAGTAAAGAACTTAATGCCCTAATTAATAGTTAATGTGAAAAGTGTACTGCACATTTGCTTTAAGCAAGGGCTGTGGACACACACTGGTCTGGACATTGTTCAATGGTGGTTAGCATTCTGCTCACCTATTGCCCTTTCGTGAATCATGCCACTTATGTGTCATGCTGCCATTAGCCATTTAGATGCACATAAATGTTTTTAAGCAGTGATTCAATGAGCCAAACACATTCTCTCTCTCTCCTCTCTCACTCACACACATAGATAGACAGTGCTTTGATGGAAGAAGATGAAGAAGTGATCCTGGAACAGACTCAAGTAGATGAAAACAAGAACACTGGATGACTGGAATGCAATTCAGATCTTACGAACGTTTGATGACTTTTTTTTTACATGGTATTAAAGAGAAAGAGAGAGAGCGAGAGAAAGAGAGATTCATGCGTAAGGCATCTAGTTTTCTGGGCTCATGATTCTATGTGGAACGAGGGCAAATTCTTGGGCTTTAGTTCTTCTGTACTTTCCTTTTACATCACCCTCCTCATTATGCTGGACTCGCATGCTAAATATTCCCCTTTGGGAAAATAGCTGCAGCAAATTGCATAATGCAGACTGAAAGTAGCATGGCAACCTCAGCAATTGAGCTGACACTCTCCATCGCTGTAATGCTATAAAGCCTGGATCTCCAAGTCAGGCCCTGGAGAGCCACTGCAAATATGCAAGTTATTAGATGTGTCTCTGAGCCAAGGGTGCAGCCGGGGCAGGCTGCATTTCTCGGACGTGACGTCACTGAAGACCGTCCCAGAACGATGTGGGAAAATGCGCCCTTCGTTTGCGAGGATTCGAAGCTTGTGTACCTTTCCAAACATTCATAATCCATCAGGTTCAGGTTGAAACCTTCAGAAACAGCTGCACGTGGGCAAGCCACTGCGGTGCCATGCAACTTTGATGCAATGTTTTACAACTGAAGGTTGAAATGCATCACATTCAGCCATCTTGATTGAAGAAAAGTCCTCATATAGTGCTAGCAAGGTTCCTCTTGTCTGGCTTTGAGATACAATTGCTGCTTTTCAACACTGCTCTAATAGCAAATGCATGGCAACTGTTAGGCGGTTAGACAAGCACTACAGACAGAACGGTGGACAAAAAGTCAGCGTAAGCTAACCTATTGAGGTTGAAGTTGAAAGGGGAGCTTTGGCTCCCCCTAGAGGCCGTGAACGGTCAACATCTCCAGAATATTAGGCCCAGTCACGCCCCTCCCAGGTGGGGCTCATTTGGGGACATCAGGACAGCATTCAAAAGAGAGAAAGACCCGCAATACGTTGTGAAGTATCGCAAGTACTCCTTTGATTCTGAGCGGTTTGGATTGTGACTTGGATTTTTGGATTTTGACCCTGTTTGTGGTTTTTGGATTACCCCTTTTGTCTAGCCCATGCTACCGCTGTTTGCTGTGTTTTAGACCACGTTGTGCTTTGTCTTTGTTAACCCTGTTTGCTGTGCTCTCGACCCTTTTTGCCTGGACATTGCCTGTGATATACCTGTTTGCCTTGGTTTTTGAACTTGTTTTGTAAGACTTGGAACTTTTCATTAAAAACATCATTTTTACCTGCACTTGTGTCCAAACCCTTTTTAATGCGTATGTGCCATTATATTTTAATATCAAATTTTTTAACAATACCATTATATTTAAGTACCGATACTTTGACTTACACTGTAGCAATGTACTCAGTTTAACATGCTATGCAACTGATCTGCATTGTGAAATTCTAGAAAATTCTGCCAGTTGCAGATTTTCCTACAGTTACAATGCTACAATTTGAACGTTATCTCAATCACATGACAAATAAGTGCAATGTTTTACTTGCATATATACAAATATCATCTAAAATTGATAACACATTGCATATTTCAACAAGTATTCAGCCTCTTTTTAACTGAAAAAGGTAAGAAATTAAAGATTTATGCCAGCAATTTCTGAAACTGCTGCTCCAAAACACCTATTTACTACAGGTTGGTCAACTGCAACTGACACACGGCCTAAGAATGAATTGAATCCAGTTCTGAGTCATTACGGCATAACACAGAAACAAAACGTTACTTTAGGTGTGAAGTGCTGCGCTGCATGCTGAGCATCGAAACATCTCCCTGGGACGTTCCATATCAGCCAAGGTCATTATTGGCTCGTTTTCAGCGGTGATGTTTTGAGCACCCCTGCATGCAATACTATACTATTATTATTCACCAGCAACCCTGCATTTGCAAAAGCAATCTGTCTTGGCTTCAAAACACACTCGCACAGTGCCACTCGCACTTTAAGTGGTGAACGCTACAGCACGATATCCGAAGCAGCCAGCCCATCAGTGGGTGGCACTGGCATAAACAAAGGAGGCCTGGTGCTGGTCTAATGAGTTCCACCTCAGCGCCGTTGCTCATTCATGAGCTTGAAGCTTCAATTAGCTCCTTCCCTGCAGAGGGTATGAACAAAGGCATGTCACAGACGTATAACAACAACACATTAAACATTCAGGACGTTTCAGCTGCCTCTGCGAAGAGAATAAATCAGTGACAATCAAACGGGCACACAAGGTACATTGTATTACAAAATGAGGTCTGACTTTGAGGTACGATTGTTGTTCTCCAACCACTGCCCTACCAGCGACTGAAGGTCGCAGGTTCAAGTCCCTGCCTGGGAACCACTGAGGTTCCCTTGAGCAAGGTACCATCCCGCTACGCTGCTCCCCGGGCACTGCTGGTAGCTGCCCGCTGCTCCACGTGTGCACGTGTGATGGGTTAAATGCAGAGGTCACGTTTCGTTGTGGTGCTTGAGCGCGTTCACAATGACAAATAGTCACATTCACTTCACTTATGTACTGAATAATTTACTCAATCATGTTCCCAATGCACTCAATGAATGTCACTCGACTTTCATGGGCCACAGTGAAAAAAAATCTCCATCACAGCACTGGAACATAAGGCCTTCAGCTTTGTGCAGGCTTCCTCTTCATAGCTTGATGGAACAGTCAGTGGACGAACTGTGGTGGCCTTGATGAAGCTGATATTGAGGAGACAGAGCGAGAGAGAGAGAGAGAGAGAGAGAGAGAGAGAGAGGTGAGTGGAGAGGGAAACAAAGGGAGAGAGAGAGAGAGAGAGAGGGAAAGAGAGAGAGAGAGAGGGAAAGAGAGAGAGGAAAGAGAGAGATAGAGAGGAAAGAGAGAGATAGAGAGGAAGTAGAGAGAGAGAGAGAGAGAGAGGAAAGAGAGAGAGGAAAGAGAGAGATAGAGAGGAAGTAGAGAGAGATAGAGAGAGAGAGAGAGAGGAAAGAGAGAGATAGAGAGGAAAGAGAGAGATAGAGAGAGAGAGAGAGGGAGAGAGAGAGAGGGAAAGAGAGAGAGAAGGGAAAGAGAGAGAGAGAGAGAGAGAGAGAGAGAGAGAGAGAGAGAGAGAGAGAAAGAGAGAGAGAAGGGAAAAAAAGAGAGAGAGAGAGAGAGAGAGAGAGAGAGAGAGAGAGAGAGAGAGAGAGAGAGGGAAAAGGGAAAGAGAGAGATAGAGAGGAAAGAGAGAGATAGAGAGGAAAGAGAGAGATAGAGAGGAAAGAGAGAGATAGAGGGAAAAGAGAAAGAGAGGGAAAAGAGAAAGAGAGAGGGAAAAGAGAGGGAAAAGAGAGGGAAAAGAGAGGGAAAAGAGAGGGAAGAGAGTTTAGAATTGAGCAAGACTTTCATATGTTGCTTGTATTTCTGACCTAAGTCCCCTGAGCGTAATCCTAGACGTGCTGGGCAGACAGATGCCTGCTGCTCTCTACTGATGTTTGAGAGGCTCAAACAGGCAAGAGCAGTATGTCGGACCACCTGTGACTAGAAATCCACAGAGCTTGTGTGTCCACACATGTCCTCACGAGGTTGCGGATCAGCAGTGGAGTAGGACAGCGCATCTCCTAAATGGATTTCGGGGTCAGAAAGACAGACACTACAGTGATCTTAGATGAGAGAAGTCTGACATTCCAAATTCCAGAATTTAGTGAAGGTGACCGAAATGCACCAAGTAATCTGAAGTGACAAAAGGCTGGAACAAGCCACGGCAGAGAAGTGCAAGACCAGCACTTAACTTGAGCCGTCTCCATGGGTTTAAGCAGAGTGCTGACAGATTCCTCATAAAACGCCCAGGGACCCCAGCTCAGCTACAACACACTCGGGCACTCAGAGATATGATCAGACAAAGAAAGAGGGAGGGAGATTAACAGGTTTTTAAGCAAAAGAGCCATGGGGGGAAAACGTCAAATAGATTTAATTCTACTCTGTTAGTACAGCTTTTCTCATGGGAAAAGTTCACTACTCGAATTTAAAAAAAAAAAACTAAACGTGTGCGTGCAAGTATGCGGGTGTAACACTGATCCAGTAAAATATAAAAAAAAAAGATGTGATATTTCTTATTTGCTTCTCAATACAATCTGTGACCAAATTAGGCAGTATATTACACAGCTGTTTCCCAAGCATATATGCTTTCTACCGTCGAGCCTCGTTAAAAACTGCAAGATGCATTTACACTAGTCAACAAGACAGAGGCGGTGTCCCAAACCTCACACTTCTTCACTTTACCTACATTACTCAATCATTTCTTATAGTTGTGTATTATGTTTTACACACTGGTCAGTTTGGGATGCAGCCGGATTCTCATCATCCTGGAATATGGGATTTTCCTTTTTTGTTTGTATCTCCTTCATGGTCAACGTACGTATGTACGTATGCATTCATTTCCCTGTGGCAATGCATTTTTTTTGGAAGTGGTCAGTCGCTGAGAAATGTTACTAGTTACTAGCACTGCTTGTGTGCATGAAAGATCCAACACAAAAATGCCTACTCCTTTTTCTGACTTTAGCTGATGTGTGGAACAATTTTGGTTTTCCAAGAAATAAAGAATAATCAGAGCCAAAAGAACACAAAAGTATGATCTGCAGAGATATTCATTACATTTCACCACCCACAAAAGCTGCTATTACAACCTTCTGTGAGCTAAAGTACTCAGAAACAAGTATCTGGAGTAAACTTCCCAATAACAGCCTGAGAGCTGAAGAAATGAACGGGAAGCACTGGTGAACAGATTGAAGACTTAAGGCCATTTTCGGTGGTCGACAACAATGGAGGTTAGTAAACACACCGAAGCCAAAGTATAACATATTCATCATGGCCGTGCATTAGTCGTCCAGCTCTAACAGCTCTGTACTCCGTGTTACTGGTTTTGTGTACAAGCTCCTGCTGCTGTGATATTGTTTTATTACATTATTTAAATATAAAAGAACTGATACTGACGGCTGCATAGTTCACACAGTTCGGTCATTCGCTTAAAAGACTATTCATGCCAATATTTTGCACATGTTTAGATCATGACTTGCTACTTTTACTTTATTTGAATTAAACATTAATTCATTATTTAACAATATTTTTAGTCTTTTTTTTGAGAGTTATGATTTTTTCTTATCATTACTTTATATTGTGATATTATCGCATTGCGATTTTTTTGTATCGTTTTATCCCTACAACTTTTACAGGGGTGCAATGAGGTCACTGATGCAGCATCTTCATTTCAGCACCTTTTTTTTGGAGACACCAACTTTACCATGTTGCATTTTTCAGAGATATGATAAACTTCTGTGTGAGTGCAACTGACTCTGCAGGGAGCAATAAAAACAGCAGGAGGTTATGAACTGCATTTCTTCAGAGGGTGAGAAGAGACAATTTGAAAGGGACACTCCCACCCAAATGAGAGAGGGGGCAGAAGAAGAGGGGTAGAGAAGAATAACAGAAAGATGGGAGTAGGGGTAAATTGGGAGGGTGTGAGACAGAGGTGGAAAAGAGAAAAGGGGGAGTCACAGCAGCACAAGCCAAGCTCACGGTCTCCATATGGCAAAGTGCACTGTGACACACACACACACACACACACACACACACACCTCTGCAATCATATGCTATAACCTGCTGTAGTCTTACAGGGATTTTTTTTATCTGTTAAAAATATACGTCTTTACATTAATTTCAACAAAAGAAAGATGTTGTCTTATGACCTGCACCAACAAATGGCACTGTGTGAAAAGATGCTTTATAGTCTAAAAATTCCTGATAGATGAACTTTCAACCAATTGTGATTTTGCTGCTTTTCATTTTTGAAGCTTAAATGAAAATGCTGAACAATGTAAAACAAACGGTTATCCGTGTTAATTCACTGCTAGACGTTCAGTTAACTGAGTATTAAGGCAGTACGATCACTAGCTGTTGTTACAATGTCCTCTGACGTGACTACGCAGCTGCCAATAGAAAATGGTCTGGCAGGTCTTCAGTCAGTCTGGTCATCACGGAGACCGATGGAAGAGAAATAAATAGCTGAGGTCCACCTCACATCCAGCAGTGAAACATTCAGCAGGTCCGCATGAATACAGCTAGCATGTATAAGAAATAAGTCCATTACAAAATGAAACACCAACATAATAAAGCACAATGCATAGTGTTTCAACCTGTGCTCACGGCGGTGTTGTGCTTTAATAAACATTTCCAGATCTTCCTGTAAAAAGCAACACATACACATTCATTTTTCTTTCTGTTTGTGACGGATACCAAAACGTCCATGTAGCCAAATCCTACTGAGACTGGCACACTGGTTTGTTTTCAGCTTCACATAGTAAAATCAATGTAGGTGAGGCCTGAATATGATCCAAGATCAACACTGCTGTTACAAGATGCTTAATTAGTGATCAGAGAATAAATGCGTTAAAAATGTTAAAAATGCAGCAGGACCGTTAATGTGGATAATGAGTCAATTATACATTCAGAAAAAAGACACAGGTAGGGAAAAAAACATTCATCCATATATATATATATATTACACTTCATCCATCCATCCATGTTTCCTCTCCTGCTTTATAAATGTTAAGGGGTGAGTGTCAGTAGCGGTTAGGTACTTAGATCATAAGGTACAGGGCAGTTATTGGGACACTGCTCGTTACGCTGCCATAGTTTTACTCAGCCAGTGAGCCCTCTCTAAAACACACATGGAAGGGACAGAGAGCTACAGAGTGCAACCTGCATTGTTCAAGCAACAAACAAACTTCAGAAGTAAGCACCAAAAAAAATAAAATAATCCACCCACAAGCAGCTGTGCGAGTGTGTTTCGACAGAGAGGAAAAGCACGTTCTCAAACTCTCAGCTGTGACCTGGGCTGTGCCGAAACAGTCATACAACTTCCTCCCAAAACAGCACATTTTGAAACTGCTAAAAGAAAAAGTAACAAAGTGGTTTTGACAAAACAAGCTTCAGGTGCCAGAGAATGAGGCAAAAAGTGTGTGTTTTTGGTTTTGTCTCCAGCTGTCTGTAGGGGTGGGAGGTATACTGCAAAAAGTAAATGATTGGACTACACTGTAGATACTTTTGTGCCATTGTTCTGTGTAGCTATGGAAATATACAGCTTATTTTCACCCAGGGTACATACAGGGCAGTGGTTGCCTAGTGGTTAGGACCCTGCCCTTATGAACCAAAGGTCGCAGGTTCATGTCCAAGCCTGGGCACCACTGAAGTACCCTTGAGGAAGGTACTGTCCCACTACACTGCTCCCCGGGCGCTGTGGAGAGCTGCCCTCTGCTCCACGTGTGCAAGTGATGGGTTAAATGCAGAGGTCACATTTTGTTGTGGTGCTTGAGTGTGTGATTGAGTGCGTTCACAATGACAAATAGTCACTTCCACTATTCTGATTCCACTACAAGCATGTGAACTATATAGAAAAAGTTGTATTATTGTCCAAATTTAAGCTCATATCTCCCACCTTCAAGGCCTCGGCTTACTTCACATCGAGGTGAGCAAAACGACGCTTCATCTGGAGCCGAATGACCTTCACAGCCAACCTGTTCGCTGAGTTGGCGGCACGACACGACGCACGAAGCTCCTGAGCGATGTCACCGGCTGTTCGCTTTTTCCACACTGACATCACTTTGTTCACCAAAGCCAGACGAACGTTGCGCCTGCATGAAGCGCGTTGAGGCCTTTAGTTGTTCGGTCTCACACAGCTACTCTGCCATGTTGGAAGGCACCACTGCAAGGCCGTTAAGTGCCATGGCAACTGGTTTCTGACAGGCAGCACTGCTCCGGATTCTCCTTTCTCATTTGCTTTCAGGTCAGATCCTTTCATTTCTCCCCGTCTGACTAAAAGCTACGCTACCACTGCTACATTCCAGGTTTTGCAACGCTCCATCTGAAGAGGCCCGTCACAGTAGCCTAGGGGTCACCAAAAGGGCCAGTGTGACTGCAGGTTTTCATTGCAACGGACCACGAGGTCCGCTCATCTAACTAATCAGTTGTTTGAGACAATCAACCTAGTGAAGTGTACAGCCAGCAACTCAAACCCATGACCACCACTTCACAGACTATCATGCACTGGCTTACAAACACCTACTTCAACTGACAGACTGTCACAGTGGAAGGGTTTCACATGCATGCATTCACGCACGCGTACAGAGTTCTACGGGAAACTGCTCCAAAACAACCATAAAAATGCTCTCAAATAAGCCTGATTGTAATGGGTGATGTTCTTGCTCTTGGGCATTAATCCTTCAGCATGCTTAAACCCACTGTTAGCATTTCCCCAACTGTCTAACATGTGCCCTAATGAGTATTTCTGCCTGCCTCATAACAGTACAGCGTTTCATCGCAGGAATGAGGGAGTGAGGTCTAGTGTGCATGGTCGACCACAACAGGTGACGGTATCAGAATACTGAAATTGCTATTCTGGTTTTCAGCATCAAGGAAGTCAGGAAGGAAAGTAACCGTACAGCCCAATAGTTCTGTGAAACTATACATTTTAACAGCGGGCAGTGGTGGCTTAGTGGTTACGACTTTGCCCTTAGGACCTGAAGGTCGCTGGTTCAAGTCCCGGCCCGGGCACTACTGAGGTACCGTCCCACTTCACTGCCTCACGTTGTGGAAGTCGCTTTGGATAAAAGCGTCAGCCAAATGAATAAAAAATAAATAAAATAAATAAATAAACAAACGAATGAATGAATGAATGGGTATAGGTGGGTATGTAGAAATACAGACAGACATTTTGACCCATTAATGTGAGTAGTTTTTGTTCTTATTCATGTTTAACCAAACATCTGTTCAGTATTTTTTTAGAGATATAGGAAACGCCAATAACAAAACTAGTCAAATGACTTCCCTAACTCTACACAGGCCAAAGGGATCAAGAGCTTTTCCCCATTACTACTACCATGCTATGTGTGTGCGCTGATTTATACTGGCTCTTCAAGGAGAATCTGCCCCTCATCATCCCACTCTTCATCGCCTCCCACTTCCCCTCTAGCCAAGCAGAACGGCTGGGGCTCACAGGCCGTCAGACTAAAAGAGGAGGTGAGAGCTCAGTGGTCTGAAAGTGCTGGCATGTCAAACATGTCAACTGCAGCAGTACAGATACACATTAGTGCAAGGCAGTTGAAAGCACATTGAGGGGCTTGTTTGCTGTAATAAACATGACAGAATCATGCTTTTTTCCCAAATAAAATCAAACACAGTACATACACCAATCAGCCATAACATTACCACTAACAGGTTAAATGAATTAACATTCATTATAATTGCACCTGTCGGGGGGATGGGATATATTACGCAGCATATGAACATTCAGTTCTTGAAGCCAATGTGCTGGAAGACAACTGGTATTGGGCACCCAAAGCTCACATGTGGGCAGTGAAGGCTAGCCTGTCTGGGTGGATCACAAAAAGGAGCTCCTGTTGCACAAAATGTGAATGCTGACTATGAAAGAAAGATGTTAGAACACACAGTGCACCAAAGTCAGAGCTGTTTTAGAGGCATAAGTGGGACCTACACATTATTAGGCAGTTGTTTTTCATGTTATGACTTATCAGTGTATAATATAGTACAGATAAACAAGTCAGCAGAAAAAAACACATTTACCTGAACCATAAAAACTAAGGAATAAGTATTCATTATGTTGCGTGTGCCCACTGATGTCAATATTTCAAGCATAACTCCTTAATGCAGGTTTTCACAAATACAGAATGTTCTCTACACGTTTATCAGTTTTATTGTATGAACCTCCGCCTTAGTCCTAAAGATCCTAAGTCCGTCTACTCCTACAAACACGAGAAAAGTTAATATGATATTAGTGCGACTGTGACCAACTTCAGGTCTTTCTCAGGGCTAAGCCCACTTAATTACACAGCAGAAGTGCGCGGTGCCAAGTCGAGCTGTTGATGGTTGAAAATAGAAAACAGCATTTGTTTGAAACCAAAACTGGGTTTGATCTAATCATTTCAGGAATGTAAAATACCATTTGTGCCGGCTGTAAGGATCATGGCTTCCTTGTGAGACCACAGAGGTGAAGGGAACCTATATTTACTTGACTCTCTGGACGAGCAAAGCAGCTGCAACTGGGGCCCAGAAGGGATGGCCTTAACAGGAGATTCCTCTGGAAAACTCCCCAAGGATGAATGACCCAAAGCACAGACACAGTTCCTCAACCTAGCTCAGTGCACACCAACAGAGGCTGGGACAAACAGCGTCAAATGCATTGACTGTGCAGCTTTACACATCTTGTATTTCAGAAAGTCCCTTGTCATCTGAGAGGGGAGATAAACCAGAGGAGGCTGCATGAACCTGAAACACCCTGACACACACAC
Source organism: Arnoldichthys spilopterus (assembly GCA_037974385.1). Taxonomy (NCBI): domain Eukaryota; kingdom Metazoa; phylum Chordata; class Actinopteri; order Characiformes; family Lepidarchidae; genus Arnoldichthys; species Arnoldichthys spilopterus. Next base: position 2,636 of record JBBPDA010166631.1, on the reverse strand, counting down.
TTGTGCACAAAGGGCGGCTCTGGTGGAGTAGGAGAGTCTCGTTTCTCACAGATGTAATCTGTGAATAATCACATTGCGCAGTGGAACCCAGAGGGGACTGAGCCATATGGGCTTGGCCCACGCCCACACACACACACACACACACACACACAAACACAAACTTTTGCTTTGGTTGCTACGCTTACTAAAGCAGTGCACAGCTTTATTACAGGTTACATCTATAATAAGTATTAGCTTGTTATGGCAGGCCATCACTGCAATCCACCATCACATCCTACACATGCCAGACGAGTTGAGTTCACACAACACAGGCTTGTCAGTCTAGCCTAGCATCAGTCAGTCAATGTACTCATGTTCAATGGACGCTCCAGTGATTCATTAAAGCACTTATTTTCTGAGTAGGGCTGGTGATCCCCGCTTAAATTTTGATACAGCAGCCATGCGGCAAACACATTAACTGATTGCACTAAGAGAGAGTGAGCAAGAGAGAGGGAGAGGTCAACAGGGGGAAAGAAATCCAGTATTAATGAATATATGATTCATTATTAAGCTTAATTTCAGAGAGTCCAGTACTCGACCCTGGTCAGTAGCCAATATGATTATGACTTTAGGATTAAAGCAGTCCCAGATGCCTGCCTGACTGTTTGTTTACCAACACTGTTATGACATCAACAGCTATGTGAAACCTTTATGGTGACCAAACGGTCAAAGAAGAGGTATTTTGACAGACATTTGGATAAATCTATATACACAGTCAGGATAAAGGCACTGAATCCGGAATCTCCTGACAGCCTTCACCATTTGATTAATCCATGTTAATGTATCAGGACATAAAGGGATTAGGCTGTTGGACAGAGCTTGATAAACGTGTCACTAAGAGCACGGTGTCCGAAAGGTAACTCGCTGCAGAGCAACTATAGCTCCTTGTTCCCCCGTGCTTCATGCTTTTCATTTACACTGGAATAACAATCCAACAATCTCTCAAGCCTGCCTCACTACATACTGCATGAACTGCTACAAGCTCAACTAGTCTGCAGCGGTATAAACGCTAATAATAAGTCTGTACACTGTTGCTATACAGAAAACCACAGTTACACACGCCATACGGCACGTTCTTGATTTCAACCGTTTCTTCAGCACCTACAGCAATAAAAAACAACCACAGTTTGTCTGCCGCTCCATTCTGTACGAACACACTGAGGTTCAGTTAAAGATTTGAACCCATGGCCTTAAGGTCATGTGCTGAGCAGGGACGGCAGTGGTCAATACTAGAACTAAGTCCTGCCCCTGCCAACTATAAAGAAAGAGCTCTCTGTTATTCAGACTAGGCAGCCAATACCTCTGCAATGCTTACATCCACAGACAGTAACTTAGCAATGCGTGTTGTCTAGCTGGAGCCAATCCAAGCAGAATGCCATAGAGAACCCAATAACCATGTCTGACAGCTACTACGGTTTTAACACATTTCAAAATCAACGCCACCAGTCAACATATCACACCTTGTACTGGGTTTGATTCAGTAAATGACTGTGAGACAAACATCGGGGACATGTTTTCACATTTTTAATCTGCCAATGTTTAAGGCCCATTTGTGCAACTGCCTGGTTTCAATAATTATGAGTTTGTTCAACTGAACTTGGCTGCGATTTTTCACTTTTTGCACATACATTCCAACAGAAACCACTTATGAAAAGAAGCATGCTTAAATGCGGACGTGTGCTGCAGAAACTACTAAAAACGTGTGCATTAGAAGGTTAAACTGATCTCTGAAGCACTTGAGACGTCAAAATATTGTGATCTATTGTGTATAGCGCTGTTATTTATAGATTGTATAGCCCAGCCCCATCATACACTTCATAATAATTGAATTCAGCTGTTTTCGGGATAGGCAAGAGAGGTATGCAGCCCCCTGCATTGAGGTGTGGGGGGGGGGGGGGGGGTATTTGCCTTTGCCTTGTTTTCAGTGTCTACAAACCTCAAGCAACTTTCTTTGGACTCATAACGAATCGATAGTTAAATAATGGCTCTCAGTGTAACGATCAGTGGGCTCCGACATCATGTGGAAAGATCTAATGCTTTTTGGGCCCTGCCACTCACTGACATTGATCTGCAGCCTCGAGGACTTTAACACCCAGTACCAGCAGGCTCAATTTAAACCCATCGACGCTGGTGTTACACTTTTGGTGACCCATCAGCGTGACCTGCGGAACACTTGTCTTCTGAGAAGTACGAGACATTCTGTGTACAGTAGATTCATTTTTAAGATGAATTATTAAAGCATATGTATAGATTATAGATTTCTTTTTCAGTAAGGTAGCAGGAACAGGTGACGTTTCAAAGATTTCTAACAAGATGATTTCACTTTTTGTGTCATTTAATTTAGAGCACTTCACAGAGGCCACATCTTCAAAAACATCCTTAAATAAAATAAAGCAGCTGCAACAAGACAATGCAGCTCACTCACTGGCAAAGTATTAATCGTGTGCTTTGTTAAATTTATTTAATATAAAATGGGCAGTGGTGGCCTAGTGGTTAGGACGCTGCCTTTAAGACCTGAAGGTCACAGGTTTGAGTCCCGGCCCGGGCACCACTGAGGTTCCCTTGAGCAAGGTACCGTCCCGCTACACTGCTCCCCG
>JBBPDA010166545.1:0-17822 GCA_037974385.1 Arnoldichthys spilopterus | reverse complement strand
AAGTGGCTGTGGATCTTCTGGCCGTGTGCACGCTTTGCTACCTTGATGGTTCGGGATAGTTTTGCCCTTGCTGTTCTCAGGGCCTCTTTATCACCTGCTCTGAAAGCAGCGTCCCGGGCCTACAGTAGTTTATGCACCTCTGCAGTGATCCACGGCTTCTGGTTAGGGCGTGTGGTGATGGACTTGGAAACAGTAACTTACTGATGTAGCTGATCACTGATGCTGTGTACTCCTCCAAGTTAGTGCAGTTACCGGTGGTTGCAGCCTCCCTGAACATGAACCAGTCTGTGTTTTCAAAACGGTCCTGAAGAGCAGAGATGGCTCCTGCTGGACGGGTTTTCACCTGTTTTCCGCTTCACGAGTGGTCTGTATGCTGGAATAAGTATAACAGAGAGATGATCTGATTGGCCCAGGTGGGGGCGGGGCTCAGCTTGGTACGCGGCTGGAATTTTTGTGCAAACAAGATCCAGCACGTTGTCCCCTCGTGTAGCAAAGTTCACGTACTGGTGGAATTTAGGGAGCACAGTCTTTAGGTTTGCGTGGTTAAAGTCACCGGCAATAATGAACAGTCCATCCGGGTGAGAATTCTGCAGCTTGCTGATCGCACCGTAAAGTTCCAGCAGCGCGTCGTCAGCATTGTTGCCGGAAGGAAGGTACATGCAGACGATCAGCACAGCTGTAAATTCCCTTGGTAAATAAAAGGTCTACATTTAACAGTCACAAAGTCCACCAGCGGTGAGCCATGACTGGACACAAGCACTGACTTTCTGCACCATTCTGTGTCGATGTAAACACACACACCTCCACTGCGAGTTTTTTCGCACAGTGCTGCGTTTTTTTCGGTGCGACCGTCAAGCATCACTGCGTCGTTCAGGATGTTGTTGCTAAGCCACGATTCTGTGAAAACAAACACACAACAGTCCAGAAATTCGTGCTGGGTCACCTGTCGTAGGCGAATGCAGTCCAGTTTATTGTACAGGGAGCGCACGTTTGAGAGCAGAATGGACGGGAGAGCCGGTCAGCTAGCGTTAGCAATTAGCCTCACACGAACCCCCCCCTTGCCCCGCTTCTTCATCCTCGCACACCGCTTCTGCGAGCACGTCCTCCGGCCAGCGGCACCAGGAGCTGAGGGCTGGGGGCTTGCTCGTCACAGACCGAGGTCACGTAGCGACGCCAACAGGTCATCTTTGAGATGAAATTTCAAGATTTCATCTCTGTACAACAACAGTGTCTGGCAATGATAGACTCTGACACTTGTCAATCTGGTGTCTATTTACAGAGATGGGTCGCACTGAGACTCAAAATAGTACAAAATAGCACCATTTTGGTCCGGAGAGGCTGGTGCGTGCTGCTGCCGCACCGCCACCACCTTACCATCTTGCCCTTTCATTACACAAAGCAAAATGCTTTGAATGGTTGACTTTTTAAACCTCTCTTCTCCAGGTGAAATTCTGGTCTCAGCATATTTCCTTTATTCTGGTCGGAATCATCATCGTCACTTCCATAAGAGGCCTTTTGATCACTCTTACCAAGGTAAACTAGAGAGTCAAATTTGCTTGTGTCCATTCAAACAATGTGTTTGCTTCATGATCTAATGTAATACCTTCCTAGTCTACTCCTAGTGCAACTAGGTTTTGAAATAACAACTTTCTTACATACACTGATCAGCCACAACCTTAAAGTCACTAACAGGTAAAGTAAATAACATTGATTATCTCATTACATGTATCCCTGAGTGACATATTAGGCAGCTAGTGAACAGCCAGTTCTTGAATGTAATGTGTTGGGAGCAGAACAAATGGCAAACACAAGGATCTAAGCCACCTAATGTGATGGTTAGACTATTGGGTAAGAGTATCTCCAAAATGGTAGGTACTATGGCATGTTTCTAACAAGTAGTGGGTTGCAAAAAGTGGTCAGGACAACATGGGCACCCAAGGCTTACTGATGTGAATGGGGAAGGAAGGTTAGATCGCATGGTCTGATCCCACAGAAGAGCTACTTTATCACGAACTACATACATTTATCACCGCGTGCTATGTGTTGGGGCTGTTTTGTTGGCACGAGGAGTACAAACACAATAACCAGCCAAGGGTTTTAATGTTCTGACTGATCAGTGTATTAGACTGGCTTTCAGGACAAGGATTATCTAAGCTTAATTCTTGTCCAGGAAACCAGCTCATACTGTGCAACTCCTTTTGAATGTGATGACATAAAGCCATATGTTTGCCCTATAATTAAATCACAGTTTTTTTGTCTCCAGTTTTTTTATGCTATCTCCAGCAGCAAGTCATCCAATGTAATAGTACTGGTACTGGCCCAGATCATGGTAAGTATAAAGTCAAAAGAACATTGACTTAGATTTGTATTATTTTAAGAGAGGTCACTGTGTAATTTTCCACTATCTCTCTAGGGAATGTACTTCGTCTCATCTGTGTTGCTCATGCGCATGAGCATGCCTCTGGAGTACCGCAGCATTGTCACAGAAGTGCTGGGAGAGCTGCAGTTTAACTTCTATCATCGCTGGTTTGATGTGATCTTCCTCGTTAGTGCTCTCTCCAGCATTCTCTTCCTCTACCTGGCACACAAACAGGCACCTGAGAAGCACATGACACTGTGACCCCCATGTATGTCCCTCTTTTGAAAACAACACTTTTGTTTTCCAATGGGCCTTTACTTCTGCTGGGACTAAACTTCCTGAATCAGGAAGGGCCTAGAGTTCATTGGGGTTTTAGTTTAAGAGCTGAATGGTCGGTATGGAGTTTGGATCAAAATTATATTGGTGTGGAAGGGACAAAATAGTATAGAAATTAAATACACTTTTTTCAGTGTTTACTTTAAAACATTTTAAGTGATTGTTCATAAATTTAGTTTTTTTCCATGTTTGTTTTTGTCTGCCTTTTTTATTGGAACAGGTGCACGCAGAGCATGGCTAGCAACACCTGATTGGATAGAAGTTTTACCACTATTCACCTTGCAGTACACTGCACGTGTTAGCATAGTATTTTACGTTTAGTTACAATGTTCTGTCATCAGTGCAGTCTAGTTGGAGTTCTACACCAGGTAAAGAGTTTACCATTAATGGAATGTCACATTTTATTAAAGAACCAATGGTAAATGTAGGTTAAATTATTGAAGAATCCAAATATACACATTACCAGAGCAGTTGGGACATTTTGTAAAATTCAATTAAAAATCTTGCCATTTGTAAATTCTCTTGAAACTTATTTAACTCTTAAAAATAAACAACCAGTTTGATACCTGCACACACTCAATGAAGTTTGGCCCAAAAAAGTTTACGATATGTAATTGCACTGTTTTAGAATGTTCCACGCTAAGCAGGTAATCTGGAAACAGATGAGGGTGTAGTTATTTGGTTATAAATTAGCATTTACCAAAGGCTCTGTCTTTGCAAACAAAGATGGTTTGTGGATCACCACTTTGCCATATTTTGTGAGAATCGTGCTGAACATTTCTCATTGCTACACTGTGAAGAATTTAGGTCTTCGACCATCAACAGAACATAGAAATAATTTAAGGCACTTGAAGTAGTCTCTGCAAGGCCAAGAAACCATCAGTGAGTTTGGGTGAACTTTAAAGCCCTCAGAAGGTAATGGATAAGAAGCCATCATACTAATGTACTGAATATAGCCACATGACCTCAGGGGTGTAACAGAAAACCATGGTCACTTACTACAACTACTTAGAAATTCAACCTGAATGTCCATTACACAAAGAGAAAGTCATTTGTTAGTTGTTTGCAGAACAGCTGTCAAGTTCATTGGGCTTGAGCTCCTCTTATATGGACCTAAAGAATGGAAATGTGTTCATTAGATGGAAAAGTCAACGTTTCGGCTGTTTTTTAGGATGTTGAAATGTCAAAGATGAAATAGACCATTAAGTCTGTTGTCCGCGACCGATAAAGTCATCTGTAATGGTGTGGGTGATGAGTATGTGTGAAGGTACCATTTATTCATAGTAAGATTTTAGAGGGACATATATGGCAAGAAGGCGTTGTCTTTTTCTTGGGAAATCCGTGGTTATTTCAGCTAGATAATGGCATAACTCATTCTGCACATGCTTCAAGAGTGTGACTGTAGATACAAAGAGATCACCAGCAGTCCAGATCTGTCTCTTGTTCAAGATCATGTGTCCTAAAGAGAAGAATTGGACCATTGAGTGATGAGCAGCTAAAGTTTTATATCAATCAAGAATGTGCAAACATTTCTCTTCTAAAATTGATATCACCAGTCCCTAAACAGATGAGTGTAATTTTATGGAAAGGACATAATGCAGTGGTGCCATTGCTCTTTCCTATTTTAAGTGAGTCGCAGGCATCAAATTCTAAATTTGTTCTAATTACAAAATACATTTTAAGTTTTTGGGTGAAAACCCTTTAAATCTTTTCTTTGGTACTTCTGTCAGTTGAATAAAAGTTTAAGAGGACACACAAATCACATATTCTTGTTTTTAATGCATTTTACACAATCCCAACTCGAGAAACTAGAAATCGGTTTGTAGTTTATGAAGCCAATTTATACTGACACATTTTTTAAATTCATATGTCCCTAAGATATGTCCAAATGACAGAATCCAGAATGACTGAGACTGAGTATTCACATTTTATTTACTAGTCATTTTAGTTTAGTGAACACAGAGATAGCTCACTTTTATTCATTTGTCAGCCAGTTTTACAGCTTTGGTCAGTGAAATATGTTTTTGTACCTATTACAAACTCAGCTGAAAAAAATGTAAAAGGTGAGGGGGTGCATAGCATAACCCACTACGAAAAGTGTTATTGCGCAAAGAGGCCATGAATGGCGTCAGCATATTTTACAAAATCACAGCCCTAATACCAAACTGCCATCATTTCACACATCATTTTGTAATCAAGAGTAAAAATATCACTTTAGGGAAACTATTTGGGAAAGTGTTATGTTTCAGTATCCCAGTAATGTCATAGGGGCCAGATATTTAAATAAATATTTTTTAAATTGAAGTTGTTAATAACTAGTTGCAAACTTAATTTTTGTAGTCCTAGTTTGTGAAAGGGACTGATTCCAGAATCACTTTCCATACAAGAAAGGATCTATTTAAGCAAGGTAATAATTTACCACTAAAAAGGCACTTTAACTGCATCATGAAAATTGACTACATGTAAATATCAGAATATTCCAGCACTGAGGAAAGACATGCAGTGGTCTTCTCAAAGCCGCACATCTACACTGTCAGACGAGGATGAAGATGATACAGAGGGTGTCTGAAAAGAAGAAATATAGATCATAGTTAAATGAAAGAAAATTATTTTGGATGTTTGGTTTTAGTAAAATGAAATGAACTGTAATTCTTTTTTTCAGTTTAACAGCACTAACCCTTGCACGAGGCTGAATTGGTGGGGTCACTGATCTTTGGGTTGGTTCCTCTTGTGCGATGACAGGGGCACATTGCTCTGTAGCCAGCAGCTGTGGGGTGATTGCAACTCCCTTTTCTTTCAGGTAGTCATAAGCCACCTTTTCAGCCACTAGGAGGATCAGTGTGTCACCACTGTTGCGGATCATTTTCACAACTTCCTCATGCGGGCTCTTTTCTACATTTATGCCATTGACTTCCACCACAATGTCATCATCCTCCAGGCCAGCTTTGTCTGCTGCGCCACCTTTTACCACCTGCCAAGAATATTAGTTTACATAAACATGTACCATATGCTTTTTTAAAGTATATAATACATATACACACATATACGTATGTGTGTGTGTGTGTGTGAGGTAATTCATACCTCTTTGATATACTGTCCATAGACTCCTTGAATGCCATTGAGATGAAAGCCAAATCCTGCAGGAGTCTTTTCTAGACGACACAGTTTGGGTTTGTAGGATTTTTCAACAGGAGCAGGCACAGCTGGTACTGGCAGTGGTGCTGGGACTGGAGTAGGGGCTCGTGCTGGTGTAGGGGCTGGGGGAAGGGCTGGTGTGGGACTGGGTTCAGGGTAACTTATCTTAGGCAAGGAACTCCTCATTTCCTCCCAGTAAAGTAGGGGAGAAGCCCCACCCTATGAGAGGATGTCAAGGTGAAAAAAATAATTTAAACATGGATTTGAAAAGGAAGCTTCCCATGACTAGTTTTGGTCCATGTTCAATCAGCCCTAAGTTTTCTATTTCATTCAGTTATGTAACAGTTGGAACGCACCATCTTGTACAGTTTGTCTGTTTCAGCATCAACCACCAGGAGGCAGCATCTGTTTCCAAGCTGGAGTATTTTGTTCACCAACTGCACATGTGTGCACTGGTCTACCTCCTCTCCATTCACAGCCACTATTCGGTCCATATTCTTCAACCCTGCTCTCTCTGCAGGGCTTCCACAGTCTATTTCTCCAACATAATGACCTGGGCATTGATTTATATCAATAGAAAGGAAGGCCGAAGAGGAGCGAAAATTTAGAATGTACAGTTAGGGGGTTGTTAAATTATAGTATAGTGCCTAACAAATGCAAGTGTCAATAATAATAGACAATATAATAAGTCATTATCCTATTGAGGGATCTACCAAGCTTAACCATAAACCTGCAATTATAGACACACAGCAATCATACAAGTAGGAACTTCTCAGTCCAGATGACCAAGAAACTTATTTCTTTGAACTAAAAGCAACTAAACTTGCAATATGTGCATGTTGCATAGAAATGTTCTCTGCTAAAGATTTGTCTTCTGTTATTTGCCAAATTATTCTTTTTTCTTTTTCTTTTCTCGTCTGTTGTTGCTATCCAGTGTCAACCAGAGGAGGATGGGTCCACTCTTCTGAGCCTTGTTTTCTCCCGAGGTTTCTTCCTACAGCTTAGGATGTTTTTCCTTGGCTCTCTCGCCTTTGGCTTGCTCTTTGGGGGCTCAAAACCGGTTTCTGTAAAGCTGCTTTGTGACAACGTCAGTTGTAAAAAAGCGCTATAGAAATAAACTTGACTTAAAATAAACGTAGGCCTTAAGGTCAGGCTTAATCAGCAACATTATATGCACTGTACTGAGGGAGAGGCCTCAACCATCTATATCCATTTTCCATGAACTTGATATGCAAACTGGCATTTGGTGAGAGCTAATTAGCAATCTGTGTTTGAGGTATGTGTGCCCTACAGTCTAAGCATGCTCTAGATACAGTCTAATAAAGTTGCAATTGGACACTTTGCTTGCACAAAACACATTGTTCTTCTCCCCAAAACATTCCTTGATACAGCATTTTGATAGCAGTCAGCTATCTCTTACCTGCCATCTTGGGGTCTTCTTTCAGTAAGTAGCCATAACCATTGGTGTCCTTGGTCATTTCAGCAATGCGGGGCTTCTGTGCGAGGTGCTTTACTGTGGCTAGCTCAGTCCCCAGTGTTATACATTTGTTCTTGTAGTACTTGTCTGTGTCCTCATCCACCAGTAAGAACATCACACTGTTTCCAGTAGCCTTGACCTAGCAAGCAGAGGGATATAAGCCCCTTCTTATGGAAACTAACCTGGTATTTAATTACAGGGGTTTTAGTGTAAAGCTCCACATACCTTTTCCACAACTTGGTCATGTGTAGCATCTTCTACATTTTCTCCATTAATTTCTACCACCCGATCACGCACCTTAACCCCTGCCTTATCGGCAATGCCTCCAGCAATTACATCCATCATGTAGACTCCCTTTTCACCTAGGAACACAGTACAGTTCTCCTTAAATATGTGTCCTTACATTATGCATGACTGGGCTGTATTTAAAATGTAAAAGGCACAGTTCATAGATTTTCTCACCTTTTGTGGATTTGACAGAGAAGCCAAAACCACTGCTGGACTTCTGCAGAAAGCAGAGTTTGAGTTTATGGCCTTGGGCAGAAACTCCATTCATGGTGGGCTGACCTTGAGCAGTGTGGGACTGTGGGTCTGCAAGGTTTATCCCATTAAGTTTGGCCTGTTTGTATGCTTCCTCTCCAATGACATGAAATGTGACTGTCATTCCACTTTTCCTCACCAGATCAGCAACCTAATCCAATTGGACAAAGTAATAGAAGTATTGCATTCCATAAAAGCATGTGCTGTAAAGGTTTAATGTAAAAGAGGTGCACCGCTAATCTTTTAGATAGTGTGAGATAGCAATCAGTCCTCTGACTAGTCATTAACCTGCACAATAGTCAATGATTTAAATTTAATGTGAATCTAGTTAAATGCCTAGTTTATGGTTTTTTTTATCCAATTTTATACCTGGCTGTGCTCCAGATTGTCCACAAACATTCCATTGACTCTGATGATGCGATCTCCATCCTTGAGCCCTGCCAGTTCAGCAGGGCCACCCATCTCCAAGGCTCGAATAAGATGGCCCTCCTCTCCTTGCTCGACCCTTAGAAAGAAGCCGTAGCTCTGTCCCTCACGCTTGGTGAGTGCAATCACCCGAGGTTTTGGCCCAGCCATCTTTCCTAATGTATATATTTATTTAGTTATTTAATAAAGCAGCTTTCATCTTAACTCTGAAGTCCTCCATGACATGTTTTGCTGGTTCATTCTATCTGTGATGGATAGTTGTGACCATGGTGATAATCTTATCATAAATTATCACCACCACTCATCATTCCATACCTGCCAAATTATTTTACAACATAGGCTGTTGTATAACTGTCAATGTTTATCAGTGGAGTGTGGTGAAAGGCATTCTTACATCACCATTTAAATCTGTTATAATACTGTTAAAAAGAAATGGCTAAATGTAAACACTGGCAATTAGTAATGCAGTAGGATCTTGTGAGATCTCCTGTATATGATCTCTTCAGAAATGTTATACTCCTCCATTATTGATGCTTTAAATATTGTACTATAATACCCATTACCTTTGTAGTAAAGAAGAGTATGGAATCAATTTAGAGCTATAAAAATGTAGGTATTGGGATATTCCTTTGCTCTGTTTCCCCTTAGGATTATGCAAGAATAACTGGGGATAATTTTAGATTGCAGATCACCGCAATTATCTAGACCCATAGATACACTAGCCTGTAAAAGTAAGAATTTTTTTTAGACTGAGGACTTGGAGGTTTAATAAGAAGATAATATGCTGACACTTTAAGAATGTGATGTGGCTTTTTGATTGTTAATTGTTAAACTAGAGGTGCTATGACAAAGTGCGCTCCTTGCTGGAATGCACTTTGACTCCACAATAAAAAAAGAAGTCAATGGCAATCCTTGCCAAGTGTGAGAAAAGAAATATGAAAGATGGAAGAAATAAGCATTAAGTTTGGATTCCTGGTCAAAAAAGCAGTAATGCATTTTACTACAAGTTATCACCAGTTATCATGTATGGAAGAGCCATCCTATAGGCACTGCCCATCCCCAGTTATTACATGATACTTTACTCATTATTAGGGTGATTCCATATTTGGGGTATCATTTACCATTTTTTTATTTGATTCTTTAATTATGTTTAATATAGGATTTAATTATGACTCACAATAAAATGTTAGAAAACATGCATTTAACCATTAAAATGTTTTAAACTGAAGTCAAGGATAAAATCCCACATTTACAAGGCTTCACTGAGTAACAGGTTGAACATAAATACATTTTGCATAGACTTGAAAATCTGTTTACATAGCATCCTTGGTAATGACACAAGGACATTAATGCTGTTAATTTTTTTACTTTTAATCTGTAATTTGCTAACAAGGTCAACGATATCAAAAGTTCATTGAAAATAAAGACAAAAGAATGAGAGATTCTTCTTCCTAGAATTTACAGAACGTTTGAAAATTGATTTTTATTTTTTTTAAGGATTAGACATAAACTTTAGTCATTGGATGCAATGGGCAAACATCTGATTTTAGGTGCTATCTGAAAATGCACAGAGATTGTTGTGAAGAACACTATATTTAAAACACAATGTTTACCTTTACTTGACATTCATATTTGGTAAATATAACACCAGTGGACACCAATGGCACCCAAAACACATCATAGAATCAAACATTATCTAAGGGCTTTATTTAAGATCCATCAGTTGTTTATGAGCCATATCTATCCTCAGACTACATGGCTACATACTCAACTACAGTAACAATAATTGATAATCTAAGAGTTACTTTTAAATTCTTGAAACTTCCAGCTGATAATGACCTCACTGTCTAATCTGCTGTTGCTAGACTGAACATTCATCAAAAACACAGAAGCTTCTCATTGCTGAATACTCCATGCAGCATTCTGTTAATATTAGGTTCCTAAGAACCAGATTACTATGAGAAATGGGATGCATACTGAAATATTTAATAGCAAAAAATAAAGGATAATATAAAACTTTAATTTAGGTATGAAACATGCTGATAAGGAATGCATGTATGTATAAAGTTTTTGCTGTCTATTTTAAGATAAGGACACATTTTTTAGATATTCTAAAATTGGCCGCTGTATTTAATGATGTATTTACTATCAACTAATGTTTGATTTGTAATTGCATGCTACATACTTTTTCCATAGTCTCAACACACATCTTGTGAGATGGCAAAAATAGTGTACAGGACAGGTAGATGCCACTCACCTGTTCCAGTCCTTTGGATGTCCGTGCCTAAAGGAGGTTCTTGTGTCTCCTTGCAGAGGTGTTATCTTGTGTAAGTATGTAACGGACTTTGACAGACCAAAGGTTGACATAAAGAGTAAGTTATTTAACCATGTCTCGTGGCTGGAAGCCTGTTCACAGTGTTGCTATGTATAACTATGATCCACCTTGTAAACTACAGCAATTATAAATTTTCCTTCCTTACATCCAGTCCAAATCAACATTGCAGTTAGAGATACTTTGTTTATATGTAAATAATATATGTTATGATGTATTATTTATTCAATTACTAATTATTTTACATCTTCACATCTTGCATCTACTATGTCTGTGAGCAGGTTACTGAAGTTTATGTATGCATGTGTATTTGTGTAACATAATGTTCACCCATGGATGAAAATCAAGGCTATGTGTCTGCAGTTCTCTTGTAAAGATTGTGCTTGGTACACATACATTGTCATGCTGGAGCCGGTGGCAGTCTTTCCAACTGTGCACAAAGAGGAACAGACTCAGAACTTATAGCACCCATATCATATACATATATATCTTTCAGAATTAAACGTAAAAAAAGTTTTTTAACTGATGTAAGTAAATGACTACTGTTTCAATTGACTGCCCTGTGTCTTGCTTTATTCAAAAAGCAGTCTTGGATGAAATATAAAGTACAAACTACTAAGTCTGAATGGAAATGCTCAAGTATGATGCCTTTAGAATGGGCTGTTTTTGTATCTTGGCTTTCAAAAACTATATGAACTGCAGAGTGAATAGTACAATTAAACATCAACATAGGTTATATAATCATTAAACTCTTTTATTTAAAAAATGAGACAGACTTGCTATTCTGGCTATTCTCCACTGTCATGTGCCTAATGGCTCTAAGGTTTATTGTCTGTTGTATTAAATAGTTAATTGTATAAGAATTTGTCCAGTGTTTACAGGCTTGTGTGTATTATATTTATTGGCTTGCTTGTCTATTGCCATCCCATGTTAAATGTAGTACTATGCCCTGGATAAAGTATACACTGGCAAATCTTCTATATTTCTACATACATATGACAAACATTATTACATTTTAATTTCCTTTTCATTTCTGGAAAAGTTGGGACATTTTGTAAATTCTCTTATAAACAAATATAGTATAGCCTGAAGCAGACTGACAAAAAAATTGGGACAAAAATGTTTTATACAATAAGCATGTGAACTGGTAACAGATGAGGGTATCACAATTGGGTATAAAAGGAGCATCTGACAAAGGCTCAGTCTTTGCAAATATTGGCCAGGGCTCGCCAGCTTGTGCCAAACTTCATGAGAGAATTGTCAATTAGTTTAAAAAGAACATTTATCATCTTAATGTTTTTTATTAGATAAGATAAATGGAAAATAAAAGTTTATTTATTGTTTCTTTGTACTTTTGTCAGTTGAATAAAAGTTCAAGAGTATAAACCTGATGTTGTTTTAGGCAATATTCTTGCAGAAAAGTAAAGCCAAAACTCTTAAGGGTTCACAAACTTTCAAACTGTAATGATCCTGGGGTGTGTTTGGCAACAAACGCAGGCAGGACTGACATTTAACAATGGGATTTATTAACTCAAAAGGGGAAGACACAAAGACGAGGATCAAAACAGCGTACAACAAGCACAGACATCGACGAACAAGGAGGGACGCCCACAAAAGCCCTTTAAACCCTCAGGTAATAGCCCAAGCTGCGGCTCAGCTGTGGGGGCAGGGCTAGGGCATCCTCCTGACATGCCCCCCCTCCTAGGAACACCGACCCGGTGTGGAATTGGATGGACCACCAATCGATGTCCCTAAGGGGGACACATGCCACACACACATGCCACCCAGCACCCCCTGCAACACTTGGGGAAATCGTGCTGGGGGCAGAAACAAAGTCCACATCAGGGTCCTCAGTGCCCACAGAAATGGTGGTAGCCCGGGGCATGCAAACAACGTCCCGCGGAAGCAGCCCGGCTTGTGCGTTCTCACAACCGCTCTTAGCAACCCTTCGCGGTGCGGCGGCAGAGCTTCGGCTTGTGGTTGTGGAGGTGTCAGAGGGCAGCATCGGTGGTGGCCCGGAAGCGCAGTCCCAATCTCTGGGCTGCAGCCTCACTGACGCCTGCACAGCTACACTGCGCTTACCCCTCGGAATTCCTCCTGTCTGTGTGGAGACGACTCAGGTGACGTGCGCCCTTTGAGGCGCAGTTTTCCTGGAAGTCCCCACAGTGCTTTCTTGCTTGTCGACTGACTCACCGTGAGCTCAAACAGCCCGGGTGAACGGGCTGTGAGCAGGGGCGATCCCGCTGGTACACCGAGCTGGACACCCGGCGCTTAGGGAACCTCCGGACGAGTTGCTGCTGGCGGTCCCCTCACCACACCCCTCACACGCTCTCTGCGCCTGGGTGCGACGGAGGACCCGCCAACGGCCTCGGAAGGGGGATTTGCCTTCTCCCCCTCGCTCATCCGGGGTAGCCCCCGCATCGAATGCTCCTCGGAGCAGAGGCCCAACTCCGATCCGCTCTCCCTGGTGGGTCCGGAGTGCCTCTCCCCCCCCCCAGGCATTTCCGCCACCTGGAGGGAATGCTCGGAGCCCAGCATGGCGTGCACCGTCGAGATCAGTCCTCCCAGCCTACCATCACTGGAGAGGTCCTGAGCCTGCAATGATCCTGGGGTGTGTTTGGTAGCAAGTGCAGGCAGGACTGATATTTAACAAAGGGGTTTATTAACTCAAAAATGGAAGACACAGAGACAAGGATCAAATCACTGTACAACAAGCACAGACATCGACGAACAAGGAGGGACGCCCACGAAAGCCCTTTAAACCCTCAAGTAATTGCCAACAGCTGAGCCAGAGCTGCGGCTCAGCTGTGGGGGCGGGGCTAGGGCATCCTCTTGACACAAACACCAATGTATTTAATGTGTTTTGTGCCTCATTTACCATGTACAAAAACAAGCAAAATATAAGAAAATAAAGATAGAATGGGAAAAAAAATGTTTTAATTGCATTTCCCTATGGTATAAGAATACATTCACAGACACCTAAAATTGGGCAGCACAGTGGTGCAGTGGTTAGTGCTGTCCCACAGCGAGAAGGTCCTGTGTTCGATTCATGGGTCGGCCATGGGTGTCTTTCTGTGCGAAGTTTGCAAGCTCTCCCTGTGTTCGCGTGGGTTTCCTCCGGGTGCTCCGGTTTCCTCCCACTGTCCAAAAGGCTTGCAATAGGTTGATTGGAAACTCTAAATTGCCCATAGGTGTGAATGTGTGTATGAATGGTTGTCTTTGTGTGTTGCCCTGCGATGAGTTGGCCTCCTGTCCTGGGTGTACCCCGCCTTAGGGATTGGCTCCAGCTTCCCCGCGACCTGGAAATGGAAGAAGCGGTTTAGAAAATGGATGGATGGATGGACATCTAAAATTTGTTGTATTCTCCCAGTCAATCACACAGTTAACAGCTCAGTGTGAGATGGGCCAAGTGCAGGGAAGAAGATACGCCTCCCTGCTTGCCTCAGCCAGGAGGTGTGTCAGACGAGTTTTTTGGCCCTATGCAGAAACGGTTGGAAATAAACATCGCTGGAAAGCAGGTGGGCAAACTGCTTTCCAGCTATGCCAGATATAAACACAGCATGCATTTGCTAAATGTGCACAACTAGCAACCCTGCTAGATGTTAGCATTGGGCTATGGCCTGCTCTGGGAAACGCCAGCAAAAAGACTCTTGGGTGTGGGCAAAAAACAACAAAGTCCATGGATGGGCTGAGTGCTGGGCTGAGAGTGCTGTGACCATGACCCCATGAGAGCAGGAAACATGCCTCTCGCACCATGGCACACAGCACACGGGAACCTGTGAGCAACATATGCAGGCCTCCCATTCCACACCTGGGAGCCCGCAAAACCAAATGCTAGCCTCACTGGTGCAGCTGGTGCACTCTCTACCCTACTGAAAATAACAGGGGGCAGGGGAACCCCAAAGCATTAAAATAGAAGTCCAGCAGACAGCCAAAATGAGTGTCGCACGAGGCCTGTCTGCTAGAACACAAGAAGAAAGAGACCCACAGGATAAACACCAAAGAGCCTTGGCAGTGTGGCCAATGCAAACATGCTAGCCACACCTATCTACCAAAGACAAGGACTCTGCAGTACCTGGTAATACAACCATGCTTAAAAGGGCCTTGGCCCAGGTGAAACACATAAGCATAACTGGCGTAACCATTGCGACACGTCACCAAACGCCTCCAGCCGGTCACGAAGACAGAGTATACCCAGCCGTGCCCCAGCCCCCCCCCCCACCCACCCCTGCCGGGACAGTGACATGAGTAGCTGAAAAATTGGTCTGTCTCATCACAAATACAGTTTTGTCCTCTGTAACTGACTTACTGACATTTAAATACATTATTCTCAAATAACTGCAACTTCAAAATATTTGAGCAGGATCAGGTGAACAGAGTGATCCATGAATTCCTACTATGAGCACAAAAGAGGGCTCTAAACACACACATACACACCTACTGCACACACTAAAGCAATAACACGCCTCAGTGGGCTGCCTTTCCAGTACCCTTTAATTATTGAGCAGAGGTCTGAATGTGCTGCAGTAACCTTAAAGTAGCTATACACCTTTATGCCAAGGAAGGGTATGGGTTTACTACATGGTGCAAACTGTACTATAACTTTACCAGTAAGTGGTCTATATATTTATATATATTTAAACACATAGCTTTACTGAAATTCCTCAGCTGAAACCTTTTAGACACTTTTACAATTTCAGTAAATTCTGGGAATTGTTACTACAGGTAGAGTTTCCCATTTTGGCACAAAACTTAACAAACCATGAATTACTGGCCAGTATATTATTTTTTAGCTACACTTACCTTGTACTCTTTATCAGGCCACTCTCCAGACCCAGCCATGGAAAAAAGAACAACAAAAGACCACTGTTGACCATATATTTCTTGGACAGTGGGCCATCCTTAGCACAGCAATGACACTGATTTGGTGAATGTCCTATATCCAGCCAGCAGAAATCTTGAAGTTTGATATTGACCATCCATGGCACCTTCTCAAGTTGTACACCTACAAGATAAATCATAAAGTCTGTCAGTGTTTTAAAATTCCAGCAATACTGGAATACCTTATACTGTCATTACCAGCAAATGCTATGTGTTCCTTATAAAATATCTCACTATACTCCAGAATTTCAAACATTGTAAAGTCATTTAAACAAAATGGCCTTTATCTACAATTCCAGAACAATATATGAGTGTGCTCTGACAGCATAGGAACACATTTTTTTTGGCCTCAGAGCAAAACTTTTGTGAAAACTGAACAAATACATCAGTTAAAGAAAAACACACAAAGCTAGCACAGCATGGCCTGGTTTTCTTGCAGAAAGCTGATTCCTTGATTAAATCAAATGTTCACTCTAAGATTAAGTCAATAACATGAAGATGAACATCAGTTAGCTATAGTAACCCAGGTTTTCTCAATTCACTAGATAATAAAATAGCACCTTCTGAAAGTTCAGCCAGGTTCTGAATGAACTGTGTTCTTGCTATTATTGCGTTTTTAATATTTGTTAATTTTATTATTGTAGTTAAAATCTGTTAGCATTTTTATTTATTGCTCCCCCTAGCATCTAGAGTGTGTTTTCAATAAAGTCCACCAGTAGTGAAGTTCAACCATAGGCCTGTCTAATTCTGCTGTTTATCTGTTTTCTAATGGAACAGAACATTTAAACTTCACCTCTGATTGAGTATTTGAACCTAAGCCTGACCCTGGTTAACTAATCGAATGCTGCTGTCTCGTTAGCTAGTTAGGTGCATTTAATACTGAAAATGATTATTTGTCCAAATCTGTGATATGTTAATTTATGTGAATCTTTAGTAAACTGACAATGAAATGATTTTCAATAGTTTTACTGAGCAACTTAATTGTAACTTAATTGGCAAATTGCCTTTCTTATCTTTTGTTTTTTGGACTTACTAGTTATGCCTGTTTATGGAAGAGCACCTGTTGGAAGCCAGCATGGATGAAGTACTCCATTATCCCCTTGTCTTAATTAACATAATTGTATTTTGTAAATATACACAAATTTTGAATTTTATGGCTGCAACACACTCAACCAAATTTGGGGCAGAGGCATGTTTACCATTGTTTTAAATCACCTTTCCTTTTAATAACATTTTTAAAATGTTTTGGAACTGAGGATACTAACTGTAGTAGTTCTGCAATTTTGTCTATTCTTGCTTGATTATAAGACTTCAGCTGTTCAAGAGTAATCTGGTTGGTGATTTCCTCTTTATGATGCCCCATACATTTTCAGTAGGAGATCTGGACTGGCAGGAGTCCAGTCAAGCACACACACTTGGTGTCTATGAAGCCACACCATTGTAGCTCATGTATGTAGTGTACATGTATGGTTTAAATAGTTTTTTAATCATATTTATTATTTATTTTCTTGCTTATTATTTTTTTTCTAAAGTTTTTCAGTCAGAATACTCCTCTTCCTTTTCTAGTAGCAGATATTTGTGCTAGCATGTCAGATATTAGCAAATATTACTAGTGGAACATTTGACAAGACAACAGTAGTGTTTATGCTGTGTTATCCATACACCATTCTGAATAAAGTAATCTACAGTTAGCCATTATCTGTGCTTAATACTCTCTCTCAACCTCAGTAAAAAATGAGTGTGACTAGGAAGCATCTGCTAATGTCATATCATTTGGCTCTTTCTGCTCAATGCCTAGTATAATGATTTCAGTTTTATGGAAGCCTATGGGGGGATGGGGTTAACTAAACCTGTCAGCTTCCTACTGATGGTAAACATTAATAAATACAAAACAACTTGCCAGGAAAACACATGCTGGCACAAGCTACCAATTAACACATTCCTATCGTAAGACCAAGCAGTGACATCAACACTAAAGAACAGGAGCCATAGGGGTCATGGGTATGCAAATTAGCTAAGCACACTCAACACAGCCCCAGCAGCACCACAAAATGGTGATGAAAAATTTCACACCAATTCCAATTCCACATTCTGATTTTACTGTGTTAATTGAGTTTTATACGTTAGGTCTGATAAGGCTTATGTGATGTTAACAAATATTTTACAAAAACAATTACAATTCTCAGTTTCAACGTCTGATATGTGGTTTTTGTAGTGTTTTCAACTAAATATGAGTTTACATGATTTGCAAATTATTATGTGGTGCTACATGAAACACAGGACCACAAACACTACACAACTAACAACATAAAGTGCATTGTGTGCAAAGATGTGCA
>JBBPDA010166537.1:0-17823 GCA_037974385.1 Arnoldichthys spilopterus | reverse complement strand
TATCTATCTATCTATCTATCTATCTATCTATCTATCTATCTATCTATCTATCTATCTAACTATCTAACTATCTATCTGTTGTGACCTTTCCCTCTGTTGACCTATCCCCTCCGTGGGATACCAGTGAAAAACCTTTCGTTCTTAGTAGGCATGGTTCATCATAAAAAAACAAGATTTCACTTAGAAATTGTGGTGCAAGACCATTAAATGCTTTGTAGATAAATAACAGTATTTTATAGCCAGTGCAAAATTTAATCAGGAGCCAGTGCAGATTAGATAAAACCGAGGTGATGTGGTTGTATCTTCTGGTTCTAGTAAGAACTCTTGCTGCTGTGTTCTGGACTAACTGGAGCTTGTTTATGCACTTATTAGAACAACCAGACAGTAAAGCATTACAAAAATCTAACCAAGAAGTAACAAAGGCATTAACTGTTTTTTCTGCATTGTGTAATGACATTATATTTCCTATCTTAGCAATATTTCTGAGATGAAAGAAAACAATCCTAGTAACATTATCTACATGGGCTTCAAATGAAAGACCGGGGTCAGTGATCACACCTAGATCTTTCACTGCTGTGCAAGATGAAACAGAATGGCCCTCCAGAGTTACTGTGTGATTAGACAGCTTACTCTGAGCTGCAAGTGGTCCTATTACAAGTACTTCTGTCTTATCAGAATTGAGTAGTAGGAAATTTAGAAGCATCCACTGTCTAATGTCCTTTACACATTCCTCAATTACATTAAGCTGGTGTTTCTTGCTTGGCTGTGCTGAAACATATAACTGTGTGTCATCAGCATAGCAGTAGAAGTTTTTCTCAATAATTTTCAAATTATTCTACCCAGAGGAAATGTGTTGATTATAGAATCCAAAAAAACTGGTGTAAAAGTGAAAAATAAAATCTTGTGTGAAAACAATCTAAACTGTGTCTAATGTTATTATTATGTTGTTGTGGTTGATATTATTAATATATATATATATATATATATATATATATATCCAAAAACGCATTGTGTTAAAATAGACCCCACAGTTGGGTCACTGGTACACCCCAACAATACGAGGTGGGTAATAGGCACATTGTCTAGTCACTTTAAGTTGGGTGGGGACAGTTGGAAGCCCTGAACTTAAGTTTCTTAGACCAGTTAAAGGTTCAGAAAAGGTCCTAATAAAACATCTGACCTGTCACTTAACCCATTATCCAGTGCCTATTGCCCTCTAGTGGTTTAAACTGTGCATTAAATACATTTGTATGCACCTAGCAACACTTTATAATGATCAATATTTACAAATAACTAAGGATACTTATACATAATGTTAAAATATTATTTTTTATTAAGTTATATGTTCAAGCAGAATGTTTAGGCCAAGAATGTTTTGAGCAAGTATTGTAAGGAAAATGGAGTCAAATTGTCATAAGCAAATAATTCCCTAAGAAGGACATCAGTGATAGTTGGTCATAATATCAGAAAAGAGGGCTAACCCATTATTAGGTAACAGCTAATAATACCTATGAATTGTGTGTGGTGCAACCGCAGAATCATCTTAAAATTGTTTTTCTTATATTGCAGAATCATCAAACATGGTTAGGTATAGCCAAAACTCCAAGTGCTCCTGACATGCTGACAAGTGCACAGTGTGTTTAGCAGGTGTCTGAACACTTGAATAAAAAAAAACCCCACAAGTGTGTGATTCTCAACTGGGGATTTCATGTGGACTGCCACAACAGATGCACATCTTCAAAACATGCACACGATCTTTAGACAACATGATGTATGTGCATTACCTCAAAGGTCTATTGTTTAATGCATTACACAACCGTTGCTTCACAGGTATATTGGTGAGATGTACTCTGACAAACATTAGGGTGTGTTTTTTTTACCTAGGCATTGGCATCTAGTCATTATCATAATACAGAAATTAAAAGGTCTGGGCCAAGTTACACCACAATGACCACTATGCTGATGTAATGCTAGTATCTTACAAACATGCCTCAGCATAGCTGGGGCGTGTAACTGACATGGGTAAAGGCTAAAATAAAACAAATCTTCAAGCAAAAAATAGCTAGACTTATTGTTGATAATAGTACAACATGGTTATATATAGAATTGATGCTTGGGTATTAGTTAAATTTACAATTTTCCATCACATATCATTTATTACAACTGTTGATAGCAAATTTCAAATTACTTTGAATTATTTTAAAAAGTAATAATAAAGATACTCTTTTTTAATTACTTCATAAGAATTGTCCAGCTTTTTTAAAGTCAGTTATATTAATATATTATATTATACTAAACTTTAGTTATATTAAACTTTAATAGAAATTATTTATAGTGACTAAGAAGCAAGAAAGCCTGTGATGCCTTAATGATGTGAATGTGAATGGACAAAGGACTGAAAAGAGCAAAACATATACAAACTACAACTGTGCATAAAGATTATTCTTTGACATGCAAACATCTATACATTTAATTCCAAGGCGATTCTTCAGACATTTTATGGAAAAGTACATTTAGATTTGTTTAAGACCTTGAAGTGAAAGACTGACTTTTCATAAAGAAGTTGCATAAAAGAATGACAAAAAACAATATATCAAATTAAAAAACAAGTGTTCAGTGTTGGAAATAGCCCACTTTTGCTTTTATATGTCTGCACTGACTAAAAAGAATCTTGCTTTATCATTTTCCATGTACTCATTGATGTGTGTGGGAAGGGAATGGTGGCCCATCCGGTCCGATCCCACAAAAGAGCTACTGTAGCACAGAAAGTGAATGCTGGTTATGATAAAAAAAATTTAATGGCTTATCTGAGTAGCTGCCATATTTGTGAGGCAATACAACAATAAGCATTACCCTTATGATTCATAATGTGTGGTGGCCTTAAGGGTGCTTCTATTCCTAGCTTACCTGATGCTGACCAATTGAATTTCTTTAATATGGGATATCAAACAACTGAACTGTGGTCCATTACAAATCCACTTTCAAGTCAGTCCTGATTCAGCTCATTTCAGATTAAAACACATTTTATGTTGAGCTGCACCTGTCTGCTTTATCATTTGACCCTTGATGAACATTTAAAATATTCTTGTATCATTCACCTACATAAAGTTTGGACTGTTTAACTTTTGCAGTGTGAAGCAAATCAAATCCAATGAAAAAGACTGCACACAAACAACAATAACTGCAGACTTCAGCAAATAATTTAAGTGTGAGAACAGCCTATGACACCAAAGTAAATGTGGGATTTCCAAATATAGCTTTAAATCAAAGTGACAAGAGTCAGCAATAAAGAAACAATAAAAGACAAAGATTTTTTACATATTAAATTAAATTTAAATTTAGATTTTTTATCATTTATAAATGGTCGAGTAAAATGTACAAGGGGTGAGAAAACTTCCATTGGATTTTATAACTTAAAATATTAGCAAGAAATACTTAGTGGGGTTATGTAGTAATCTGATAAACAAATGTGAAATAATCAATTCTGAGTATCTTAACTTGAAATTCTACCTGTATCTGCAACTTATTCAAAGCTGGAGATAAAATGACTTATTCATTAAATTCATAATACTTCATATCAAGCAAATACCACTTTTAACATCCAGCATTTTATACCAACATTACCAACTTTTATACCAACATTAATTACTTTGCAACAGCATCTTGCAATTTAAATCACGAATAACAGATAACATTTTTTACTTATTTTAACATTAACTTTATAATGTTAGTGTCCTTTGTAAGTGAGATTAATACTGAGATTACAAGGGTCCAGGTGTAGCTTCCTCTTTACAGACTCTGACCCTGTTCAACCTGCATTCGCAATCCTACCACTAAAACCAATCACAGAAACACTGAGCACACCCCACTCTGCATCATAATGACATGGCAGCATATAGTTAATATGTACAATGTGTGAAAGGAAATGAGACTGCACCAAGGTAACTGGTCAGTTTTAAGTTACCTAGCACATTTCAGAAGATTTGTCATCTTTCCCCACACCCACACTTTCCAGGTAAACTCCTCTATGTGGGTATAATTTTTGAAACAAATTAGTTCTGAGTGGAATATAAGATGTGTTTTTTTGTGAATCGAAAACTATACTATTCTCTTTAATTGTGGTCAAAAGCCCACCTTCATCATACCACAATTAACACAATGGGCCTAGGCTGACATTTGTGATTGAAATAGCCATTCTTCCAGAGGCTATTTTTGCCCTTGTTAGCATCACCCTTCTTCTCTGTCTCTCTCTCTTTCTCACTCTCTCTCTCTCTCTCATTCTCACTTTCTGCAATGTGAAAATGGAAGGAAATGTTCAGAGAAAGGTGAAGACTGAGCTCATTAGTATCATTAAACTGTCTATTTTGCATAAGCCTCAACCAGTGCCAGTAACTGAACCTGTAATAAACAACAACTGAGGCACTTTTATAAATGTTTAGACTACTAAACATTTATGTGCTGAAAGGATTTTAGAACAGTTCCTTGCTTCAGAAAACTTTCTGTCCAGAGAGCCATGCACCCCAATTTCAATAAAATGTTTCACAGTTGTTTTTTTTACTTTTCCAAACAGTTGATCTTGTTTATTGACCGAACTGATCGGGCAAAATGCTTCTTTTGGTTGATGAAATAATTTCTTATTGGAAAGCAGTCTTTTTAAAGAATTCTTAGTTTTATAGCCCATTTATTCATTTAGTGTGCTGTAATATTTCTTTATTAAATTAGACATTTACAAAGAAAACTATTTTAAAAGTTAAATAGATAATAGTTAGATAATAGATTAGTGTATTTTAATATTTTAGTGGTTACTAAAAGAGCTGAACATGCATGAAAGCTGGTGTAAATGTTTTACTGATCAAGCTTACAAACCTTAGGTGGCCTTAACATTGCAATGCAAACTTAGTTAAGAGCTACTTATGAATATTCCAAGCTAGAGGAGAAGGAATCTAAACACAACTTGGTGTTTTAGTAGGAAGTTTGCCTTGAATTAAAATACTTTAGCTTGTGATTCCATAGTACATGTAACTAAAAGATTAATTGATAAATTGGCAGGGGGAGATGAAGTTTCTGTACACGTGAACAACCGCACACATTAACAACTGCACATTTATATTCCTGGACCACTATAAAGTTTTACAACAACAAATAGTAAAAATCACACAAACAAATTTCAATACAAGCATGTGAGGTAAAAGGTTTGAGAAAAATAATTCTTGTTGGGACAGCTAAACTACACTGGGTGGGAGCTTTGAGCTTTGAGCCAGAAACACAGAAAAGTGTTCCCTAGAGAAGTGCAGCATGCTTTTCCATTACAACAGAAGTCACAGAATTAGGTGCAGGATGAAGTGATTCAGACACCCACTCTTCCAAAGACAGCCAGAGGGCTTTTCCCTGCTTAAGCTACCTCTTTCTCTCAATTTCACTTAAATCTTTCCACACACACTTTTATGACCATAAATGGGCAGCTTAGGTAAATTAGGGTATGTTCGGGGCAAATCTGCTTCAACAAATAAGCACCTCAGTAACACACACCTGCCCCTTTTGCATTAGTTCTGAACTCTGCCCCACTAGCAATGTAATATTCCCAATGTTGATGGATGGTTGAAGGGTGCAGGCTGGCACACTTTTATAGTCCAGCAAATCAAGATGACAGGATTGATCACTGAGAGTGGTTTCAAGATTCAGGTGTGCCTAAAACAAGTAAAATGTAAACTAAAATAAATAACTTTAATCCTAATGATTAATGTCATGTCAATTATAGTGACAAAAAAGTCAATATATTAGAACAGAATTCATGTTTTTTTTTCATCTTGGCACTGTATTTCAAGATAATGCAAAAAAATCTGGTTAGGACTATAAGTTCTGTCAAGTTAGCTTGTTTTATGTACCATGAAATGTCTCTGGGACATTATTGGATCACTGAGGTGCAGTTGGTAGCAATTACTACAGGCTCTAAAGCTTCAGCTTCATTTCAAACATTTTGGCCCTTTCTGATTACCTGTCACCAGATTAGTTCAAGTACCACAGACCATCTTCAAGTATCCCATGCTTCCTATGCATATGCTAGAAATCTTGCTCCAAGCTATAGGCTTTTAGTTGCCATTTTTTAAACTGAGACTGTTATTTCTTTTCTTTCTTTCATTTTTTTTACTGTTATCTGGCTCCGACCAGGAGAGGATGGGTTCCCCTTTGGAGTCATTCAAGATTGGTTTATTTGTCACATACACTATTTTACTTGACTTGACAAGGTTATTTGGAGAAAATGCTATATAAATAAAATTGATGACTTGATTCCAAACATAAAGCTATGGAGAAAATGCAGCTTCAGAAAACATAAATGTGGCTTCAAATCCGCAATTATGCTAAAACTGATATTAATTGAAAGCATAGCAGGTAGCACCTCATTATCTTGATGCTAACATAGAACTATAGAAGAAATCAGCACTTTCATAGCACTGTTGGGCCACGAAAAGCTATGAAACAGCTAAAGTGCACATTAGCATAGACTTTACAAGTCTCTGAACTGCACTGGAAGTATGGAACATTGCCTCAATTAGTGTTTTCACTAGCACCCAGAATCTGCCTTAGATGTTAATTTGGTTTGAGGACTGTGACAGCCATTGGATATTAAATGGATAATTTTTACATTCATCAAACCATTTACTGACCCCTTAGGCCCTGTGAATGGGAGCATTGTCCTGGGGGCATTATCATCCTGAAACATACCACACCTCTTACAACAGAGGTGGTTCATCTCATTATTATATAATGGTGATCAATCTGAAAGCACATTAAATGCAATACAAATAAACAGCATGAAAAAGCTAAACATTCAGAGGTGTTCATTTACCCCATTACATAGCTCAGATATATCCAATCCATTCTGAGTTTCATTTGGTGATGCTAGCAAGGTGAAGAGCAAAGCATTCCTTTACACGTATCTGTCAAAAAATACTGGTTTCTGTGACACTCGATGCGATCACTCACTGGCACAGGAGAACTAGACTAAGTAGGAGCTTTGGGAGAGACATCTCAGCTAGAGACAGTTTACACAAACCCTGTAAAACATATCCCTGCTTAAGCTACCTCTTTCTCTCAATTTTACTTAAGTCTTTCCATACACACTTTTATGACCATAAATGGTCAAACACACCTGCTCGTTTTGCATTAACTCAGAACTCTGTAAATCATCCTTACTCATTCTTCCCACCTGTGAGTACCTCATCTTGGTTGTTGCCATGCAATGTAAAAGAAAAAAATGACTAGTGGAGTCAGTTCATACACCACAAAACTTTGCCAAAAATCATACAGAAAAAAAAAAAGTTTTGCATCTGGGCATCTGCATCTGTGGTTTGGCTGGCCGTGACCCCAAACAGATACCAGGAAATGAACCTTTTAAGCTGGATTGGTTATTGGTAGGACAAAAAACGAATGTTATCTTGTGGCAAATCTATCCTTAAATAGCACATTCTCATACTCATAATGTCATGTAATTTGTGTAAGTGTGTAGTTCAAACATGACAGCCTACTTATAAATGCTCATCTTTAGTAATGAGCATCAATTAAAAAATTAATCAACAGACTATAAAGTTAAGTAGTTTTTAGAAAAGAAATATTCTATAAAAATACTGTTAATACTGCTATCGGTCAGTACCCAGTACAGGGCTTTATATCTATACTGGAACAAGCATTGCTAGATGTATTATAATTATCATATTAAAACAAAAATATTGCTCTCTGAATAATGCATGATCAGTTATGTTTAAAGAGAATAGTTAAATTCAGGGTTACATTTCGCTGCACATTGTACGTATATAACTGTATATGTGATGTACTTCTTGAATCTGGAAGGTAAGATAATTTGATAATTCTGTGAAAATTAAAATTAGTAGTTGTGACCAAGCCAGTATCCGTCTTTTTACTTAGGCCAGGCCAAAACTAGTCTCACATTTAAAATTTGCAATTCCTCCATCTTGTACCTGCACAGCAATATAACTCCTCCTCCATTAAGGTGGAACTGAAAATTCAAACATTGATCTCCCACTTTAACGCAGCTTAAGCTTAACTAACGAACACAAAAGCTTTAGACAGTTCTCATCTGTCAAGTCAGTTTTGCATGCCCGCAAAATTACAATATTCCTGAACACTACTTTAGTCTTCTGTAGCTAAATATGCACAATGCTTTTCTTTATTCAGCTGAAATGTTGCGTAAGCAACATATACTAGTAAGTAAAATTAAGTAAATGTTCTTGAAATATTTTCTTAATTCCCTAAATATATTAAAACTAGTAAGAAAATGTAAATACAATATTTTTACACAGGCTTGGATCTGGAAATCGTATGACTGGATGTCATGACTTATGGTATATAGTTAAATATGGATCCTAGGCCTGTGTTTTTTCATCTCTTCTCATGTGATATCTTTCCAGGCAAACATGCTTGATGTGATAAAAATGAAAGGCTAATGTTTTCAGATGGGTTTCATTGTGCTGATTATTACTGAAAACTACAACTAGAGACATTTAATCCTACACTAAATCAAAACAAAAATTGTTAACAGACTATAAGAGATGTTTGTAGGTGTTTAACTTACTAAATGGTTGTTTTGTGCCACATGTGCTGCATTTTATGTGTTGTTTTTTTGTCAATATGTTAAACTCTCCAAATATTATGTATCACTCCAATAATAATTGTACATATACATTCTGAAACATGTTGTGTTTAAGTTTGTTCCACGCAGAGGTGGTGTTCACATATTTTCACTGGAAAACTCTTACCATGATTATGATATTTGTTTTTGATTAAGGTTTTTTTTTCCATTTGGATTTTAAAAATTATACGAACTTACTTATCATTGCTTTTTTGTGTTGTTTACTAATGATTCCAATAATACTGGAAAGCTATATCTTGTAAGTGCAGCGGTCCATACTCTCCAAATCATAACTAAAATTGAGTGGAAGAAATTGTGGCTTATATGATAAAGGCTGTAATGAAGAGTCCTGTACTTCACATGTAGAATTTGTTGGAGATGGCTGCAAATACAATTTTTTTCCTACTTGGATAAACATATTCTCAAAGACAATGGTTGTTGTAATGAATTTTCACTTTAAAGGATGGAATCCGCAAGAGAGAAGAAGTCAAAGCAAAAAGCCAAAATTAACTAGCCATACAAAGTGATGACAAACACCAACTCAAAAAAGAAATGTACTGCACTAAAAAGAAAAACCCACATGCAAGACTAACTTGCTATGTGCATCAAGACCACATTACAATACTTATGTAGTATAAATATGCTTAAATATCATAAACAGTGCCACATAATACTCTTAAACAACAATGCTGTAGGGAATTTACTTTTAATTAGCAAATATTAATCTAATTGCCCACAAATTCTGATGCCTACACACAGGTTTGTCCTAGGACATATCTTAGAAAGACTGCTATACTTAGCACTCTAACTGAGACACTAATATATGATGGCTAGAGATAACATATACGGAAACCCTGGAGAACTGTAGCATGTTTTTTCCGTGACAACAGCAGTTGGTTGACTAGAATGACACTTGTAATTTAGGCGCCCACTCTTCCCAGGGCTGCCAGAGGGCTTTTCCCTGACAGTCTGTCCTCCTTCACCAAGGCTACATCATTTCTCTGTGTGCAAATATATATGACAATTAAAGGGCAGCCTGAGTTATTATGTATATTAGGGAACAAATACTGATCTGACAAATAAGCAAATCAATAGCATAGCGATTTACACATTTACACCATCTCTAACCACAAGACACCACAGTTTATGCTTTAACAACTAAGGCACTGAGGTCAACTCATCCACATGTTTTTTTCATGTAAGTGAAAAGCAGAGATATCTTTTAAGTAAAAGTTACAAGGCAGAACTGTAGGCAAGATTATCTCTGAGTCCTTTTACGTTCTTTATAAAGGTCCATCTAACTACCAAAATGAACATTCAGTGGTCAGAAAAATTTACTACTAAATATCACGTCCAATGGCTGGTCTGACTCAGTGTGAACTACAACGGTGCAGCAGGATGTCCCACTTACAACTAAAACCACATTTTGACATTTCTTTCCTGTACCTGTACAAAATGCTGTTTAGGCTAAAGCTAATCCAAAGCTATATTTTTTTTCTACTGAGTTACAAAACAGACATAAAAA
Source organism: Arnoldichthys spilopterus (assembly GCA_037974385.1). Taxonomy (NCBI): domain Eukaryota; kingdom Metazoa; phylum Chordata; class Actinopteri; order Characiformes; family Lepidarchidae; genus Arnoldichthys; species Arnoldichthys spilopterus. The sequence goes on along the minus strand of JBBPDA010166537.1, from coordinate 7,651 downwards.
TCAGTTCTGATGTTTGTAATAGTTAAACCATATTCAGGTAATAGTAGCTCTTCTATGATTAGGGAGGCCTATAAATGTTTGTAAACTGATTTTGCATCATACAAATTTTTCATTTGATGAACTGCCATTTAACATTAAATAAATCCTCTTTATAGAATACTCGCTTCCCACCTATAAGTGATATTGAACAAATTGTATTACCTGTTTAAATCAATAATGTTATAATGTTTAATTCACAATACTTACATATTCACTCTATGATCTAACATTCAGTACCTAATTTGGAACAGACTTAAATAATTAATAAAACAGTTGTTTCTTTCTTTAATTTGATATTTTTCTGAAACAGATCTGTCAGTTAAGAATGAGTAACTTTTACATAAGATTTATATTTACATGTCAAAACAAAAGTCCTGAAAGCAGGTCAAAAGCTGTAAAGAAAATGAAACAAAAAAAGAAAGAAAACAACAAGTTGCAACAAGCAATAAAACTCTGAAAAATGTCTCACAAGCAATAAAAAGCTGAAAAACATGCTTGAATCCTGCTTAAATCTTGAAATTCATAGTTAGAAATTACTTTAATATTTTCACAATAAAATGTTACAAGGTCTCTTCAGGTGGATTCAGCAAATAAAGAACCATTAATGCCACATTTTAAAAATACAAAGACTATGAGTGTTAGCCATTTTTATTCAGCATGTCATACAGTGGACAGCACTACATCAGATTAAACGGAACTCATTTTGCTTTGTAAACAAAATATCCAGCTGCTGAATGTTTTTTAAGTACTGACAGTATAACAGTATGTTTAGAAAAACATGCTAAGACATAATTTATCAAACAACTGATAAAATTATCATATTGCCCAGCTCTACATAAAACTTCTGTTATTCAGAGGGTTTGGTAATCTTTACTTGTCCCCTATTTTTTCCACTTTCATTTGACTCCACTTTCACATTTGCCAGCAATGCTGCAAACTGTAACTGATTAGCGTCAGAAGCTATAGTTGGGTTTCCCAAGAGAGGGGAACTCCCGATTCATGACACACACACACGCCTTAACACCTGCACACCTGGGCTTGTTTTTCAGCTCTTGTATGTGCAGTCATTTGTAACCTGAAATGTATCAAATACTTATTTTTTAAGTTAAGGTGCCAATTTTGTCTGCATACAGTGGTGCTTGAAAGTTTGTAAGCCCTTTAGAATTTTTTATATTTCCGCATAAATATGATTTAAAACATCAGATTTTCACAAAAAAATAGGTAAAGAAAACCAAAATAAACCAATGAAACAAAAATATCATGGTCATATATTTATTGACGAAAATGATCCAATATCTGTGATCTATGAGTAGCAAAAGTAAAAGAGGCTTGGTGTTTAATATCTGGTGTCACCCATTTGTGCGGCAATCACTACAAACATAATGTTTAATGTAACTGATGTTCAGTCCTGCATGGCTTGGATGAATTTTAGCCCATTCCTCAGCTTAAAACCTGGGATTGCCTCACATGAAGTGCTTCAAGTTCTTTCACAACATTTAAGTAAGGTTAAGGTTGGCCATTCCAAAACATTACCTTTTTTCTGTATTAAACACTCGGTAGAACAACATGTTCGCTTATTTTAAGAAATAATTGTTCTATTAATGATGTCAGACTCAGATGCATATGCCTGTTTCACAAATGGGATGCAACTCTTATGCGTGAATGTTGGAATATAGTGGCCTAAAGATTAGAGAGGCAGGTTTGAGACCAAAGGGTAGCTGGTTCAATTCCCTGAAACAGTTGAAAAACAATGTTGGGAGAATGAATGAACATTGCCTTCCCCTCCCGCTACATATATGGCTAAAGTGCTCTTCAAGCAAGGCAACTAATTCCCAACTACTCCAAGGGCGCTGTAGCTGTGTGTGCCAGCTGCTCACAACTATTAGTGTGTGTTTGTGTGTTCGTTGCTTCAGATGGATACATTGTAGCGACTTATTTCAGTTTCGGGATTAATAAGTGTAGATTATATAAATTCCAAATATTGCATTTCTCATTTAAACTGAAAAGTTAAGTTTTAGTCTCCTCCATTCACAAGTCAAATTTCAAACAGCCTTCTGGTTTGTCAGCATGATATATAGCCAACATTAGACTGATTTTCTTTTCCTTTCTCTTTTCTTTCCATTTTTGGTTGTTTGTTTAATAATACAGGGTGCACACTCATAGTCGTTAGCTATGCCATTGATTGAAAACACTGGACCCAAATTTCACCTTTTAAATTAACCACTAATCCTAGAAGCTTGCATACCTTTGCCACTCACAAACTTGTAAAAATTAAACTACATTGTTACAAAAACACCTCTAAATAAACCATTTAATAATGACATTTAATTTCTTCTTGCGTTCAAAAGTTCATAACTGTACCAGACATAACATGTCCCTTCAGTAAAAAATGTACTGCCAGGGCCTCCAATTTAATTGAATCTTAATTTTGGCTTTAAGCTTTTATGGGCAACATGTATTAGATATTAGAAACAAGATAATGAGGAACATCTTGTTTGACCCTTTGACCACAGAATACTTGGTCTTGCTGATATTTAAGGTCATTTCTATATTGCTATGTACATAGCTGACAGTGTCTAAACTTTTCATATAGACTTTTCATTTCAGAAATCAGACATTCATCCCATCATCCTGACAGCACCTGTAAACAGGCATTATAATCACCCCCAACACGCACACACAGAGAGAGAGAGAGAGAGAGAGAGAGAGAGAGAAAGAGAGAGAGAGTCTTAAAAACAAGGAACCACAACTGGACAAACATGTTACCTTTTTTGCTTGGGGCACTGCTGTGTATTCACATACTTTTTTCAGTTTCTTACATCAAAAATAAACGGTACAAAGGTCACATATAATAAAGGAGACATAGTCTCAGAAAAAATTACTATTTGCTCTACACTGCTTTGCCACTCTTGCTTTCACCATAAACACAGCAAAATGAAACTCACACCAACACCGAGCAAAGGCAAAAGCAAGGGCATGGCATTGGGGTTTTTTTTCACCATCCTCTAGGTGGACCGCATACTTTATCTTTCCCTCCCTCACTCTCTCTCTTACACAAGCACACACACACATACACACAAACACAGAAGAGGAGGGGAGAAAGAAAAATCCCAAGAGTCATCAAAGGAAAAAAAAAAACTTCAGCAGCTGATTGAATCTGCTAATATCTAAAGTCCCTCAGCCCACCCATTCATTTTCCATAAGGGCATATAAATAAAAGGCACAGACAACACTCAACTATAAGTCTCACTCCTACACTGAAGACAACGAAGTGGAGGAACTATTGAACTGACACCATGCCTTCTCTACACTGGATACTAGGCCTGACTCTGACTCTGCTGCTCTGCCTGTCAGCTGCTCCCATACTTGACCATAAAATATCTCTAAGAATAATTGAGACAATAGAAGAAATTGAAGAACTGAACAAGACTAAATGTGTAAGGCTCACATTATTAACATTAATTCAGTATTTATTATTTTTTAATAATGTAGTTTCACAACATTTTCATATGGTTTGATTTATTATACTCATGTTTTGCAGGAGAGAAATGATTCGAGATTCTACATCGCCTCTGATGTTCCAGTAAGTTTGCCTTTTTATACATGTATTTTTTACACAAGCCTGCTAAACATACAGAACATCCATAAACAGATCAGTCAAACAGGAAGAAGGTTACTACGACAATGCCAAACCTCAAAGCCAGAAAACACAATGTTGCTCACAACTATTCTCAGAAATACAGAAGAAAAAGAGAGAGCACACAATGTATTTTGCCATTCACTCATATATGAGGATGACATAAATGGTAGCTGAATGTGTTAAGGTCTCATGATCAAGCATAGGAGTCTCAGCTGTTTGCTGAGATGTGGAGCTATTTTAAATGCTTAGTTTTAAAACGCCCTCCCTGATTTCTGATTTTTCCTCTTTCTCTGCCTTTCAGGTTGAGTGCATCGAGCCCATGCTGTCCTGTGCCATTTTAGAGATTGATGTAGTTGCAGAGGAATGCTTTGGGGATAAAAAAAGGAATTATGGGCAAAAAAGTAAGAGGACAAAAGCCTTGATACAGGAGGTTTTGAATTTGACAAATGTGAGTATTCCATACTTAGCTATAAAAAAATGATGTGTAATATAAATTTTTATATATTTTTTTTAAAAAGACTAATAATTTGTTCTCTTCTCAGAGCCCAACTACACCTACAACAACTGAGAAGTGCAAAAAATGTGAGGGACACCAAACAAAATCGTACAAGGCATTCCTCAGAGACCTGATGACACTGATCGAAAGGTTGGGCAACAAAAAGTAAACATCAATCTCAGAAACTCAGATCACTCACGACTCTGTATGATGATGTTTTCAAACCAATAGTGAGGCAGATTTTTCCAGTTGGAAATGAATGTAATTGATGTATGGAATGTCTTTATTCAAGTTTATTTTGCATCTAAAGGAGGGGTGAATTTGAGCTGTCATTTGAGTAGTGATAGCTGCTGAATGTAACTTCCATGAAGATTTTCTGTGAAGAATGTTCTCTCCATTGATATTTACTGACCACTATGTTTAGCATAAGCTTTTTAATATTTATGTATTTATATTTAATATTTAAACCTAATTTATAATAAAAATTGAAATAAAGTGAAATGAATGTTTTTGGTTTTGTAAGACAAAGTTGCAGTATTCAAAATTAATGATGGGGTCTTAAAATCATTGTGGATTTGAGTTATAAAAAAAAGAAACTTAAATGCAGCAACATACATGCAGTTTCCATCTGGGGAAGTCCACAGCATTGACCTTTTCATACATATACATACGTGTGTGTGTGTGTGTGTGTGTGTGTCTATTATATATATATATATATATATAATATGTAAAGCTTTCAATTGTCTGGTGGGCGTTCCACTACTAGGTGGACATTAGAGTGACCTCATAAGGGAAATCCCTGCAACTGTAGTATGTGGCTATGAAGAGCTAGCAAGCATGGAAAAAAAAGTTACCTTAACCCACTTTTACCAACAACCTGCAGTTCACTCATGCCCACTTTTAACCCATGGTTTCCTTTCATGCTTGTAATGTAAGACACCAAAAATAATATTTGCGGTCTTTAATCTCAATCCTGTTTTCATAAAGAGATGTACACTTGTTCTGAACAACAAAAGGCAATGTACCATGTTCCTGGGAAAATAAGTCCATAAGGCTGGTATAAGCACTGCAGCGGCTAGATTTTTTAAAAGCAACAAAAGCATAATATGGTGTGTATTTATTACACAGTTAACCTGAGCCTTGCTTCACATTGGTGTCTTAAAGATGACATCCACCGGTCATGAACAGGAAATTTTTTCAAGAATAGCACTGAGCATGTGTAGCATACCACATACAACCACCCTCTGTACAACTCAAAAGTTAAAAAAATGAAAGAGAGAGTGGCTAAACAATTGAATGCTGATTAGGTTACATAGCACATTTTATAGCTTACATGTCACTTGTTACTGCTTCAGGCAAAAAACAAGTGGTTCTATAAGACAGCAAAGGCATTTGGGTGATACAAAACTCAAGGGACAAATCTATATATCAGGTTGACAGTCATCTTAAGTTGCTTTCCAAAAAAAAAGTCTTTACACATGGAGAAAGTATCACTATGTGGGTGTTGTTTTGCTTCTCTGCATCATACTCTGAGCAGATTTTCCCAAGTGTGCAGCTATAGACTAGCTAGGCATGGAAAAAAACAAAGTGATTAAAACATAACACCATGACCATCAGTCTAACCCTATTTATCTATAAGAGTTTAACATTTCAGGGCATGACTATATTACTGTAATAGAGCAGTTGCATCTGAAATCTGTACAAGATAGTAAGCAGGTTTCATCTGTTTGCATTCCAGTTAGCTATCACACTAAATTGATGAACATTTCCACAGTACACAAGCTGAACATCAGCCTGTGCTTAAGTTGTACTGACCAAATATGCTGATCTGCCAAACTATTACAATGACAAGTAAAGTGAACAATATTACTGGAACCTGTCAAGAGCTGGGATATATTAGGAAGCAAATGAACAGTCAGTCCTCAGAGTTTATGTTTTGGAAGCAGAAAAAATGGACAAGCATAAGGATCTGAGCCACCTTGACAAAGGCCTTATTGTGATGGCTAGGTGACAGCGTCAGAGCCTTTCCCAAATGGCAAGTCTTTTTTTTGGGGTGGGGGACCCAAGCAAGGACAACCGCTGAACAGGTGACAGGATCATGGGTGCCCATGGCTCACCGATGCATGCGTGGAGTAAAGACTTGATCCTTGAAGGTTTGATCCCACAGAAGACCTACTGTAGCACAAAAGTGAATGCTGGGGGAGTTTGCCCCTGCACATACAGAAGGAGAGCTTTGTAAGAATACTAAATCAAGACTACAATTTGCCAAAGAACATAAACAGGCAAAGTTGCTGCAATGGGCTGAATAATTACTGAATGAATGAATAAATGAATAAACAGGCAAAGAACGGGCCTTTGGGAATAATGTCCTGGGGAGAGATGAATCAAAGATAGTTGATTGGCCAAAGTAACAGTACATGTGTGACATAGACCAAATATAGCTTTTCTGGAAAAGAACCTCATGCCCAGTGTTAAGCATGTGAGGTTCCCAGTTTGCACAGCTTGTAGTCATTGATTCAACTATAAATTCTGCATCATATCAAAGAGTGCTTGAAGATCATTTGAACCTTTCCAAAATTTAAAGATGAAGTGGACATTTCAACAGAATATTGATTCTAAACACACTAGCAAATCCAACAAGGAATGGCTTAAAAAAAAACAAAATAGATATTCTGTTCAACACATACAGTTATACAAGGACAACATGCAGTGAAATGTATAAATAGAGGGCTATGGAAAGCCCAGATTTGAAACCCAGTGAAATAATTTATAGAGATTTGAAAAGGGCAGCATATGCAAGAAAATCTTCCAATATCTGAAAACTGGGGAATGTCACTAAGTGGTCAAACATTTCAGCAAGCCGATGTCAAAGGCTGGTGGACAATCACGTAAAATGCCTTATTTCTGCTAAAGGTAAAACAGCATCTAAGGCCAAGAGAATACTTACTTTCTCTGCAAAAGAATAAACATCTGTTGATATTTTGTTGAATAAATAAAAAAGCTACCTTCTTTTCTCTGTAGTTTTGTCCAACTTAATCAGTAGGTATTAAAAAAGGAAATGTCATAATGAAAGTGTGTTTTTGCTCAATAACAGGTGAGTGTGTTTGGAGCAGGAGAGAAAACATGCCATCATGTTACTGAGTACTATACTTTTTTCTTTCAAACATCAGAATGTGCTTTGTGGCAAGCGAAAACAATTACACTTAGATCAAACATTATGGATACACATGATTGCATGATACGATATATAAGATAAGATACCGCTTAATGTTAGGGGTGGGCGGTGTGATTGTTGTGATTGTGCGCCATGATATGGATTATACTATACCCGGAACACCGAGAGAAGTCAACAGCCTATTTATCAATAAAATACCTACATATATATATATATATATACATACACACACAGTGGGTACAGAAAGTATTCAGACCCCTTTCAATTTTTCACTTTTTGTCATATTGCAGCCATTTGCTAA
>JBBPDA010166480.1:0-17827 GCA_037974385.1 Arnoldichthys spilopterus | reverse complement strand
CAAGCATTCTATTTGCACAACTGACTAGTAATGCACCTGTATTTTATCTAATCTTGACTTGTAAATGTTTGACTCCAAATTTTTTGAGTGTGTTGCAGGTATCAAATCATAAATATGTTTATATTTCCAAAATACATTTAAGATAGTCAATGAAAACCCTACAGTGTGTTGAAAGTCTGTCAGTTAAATTAAGGTTCAAAATAATTAACAAATCACACATTTGTGTTGTATTGCATTCTACAAAATGTCTTTCCAGATTTGTACTAATTCTAATACTAATACTAATTCTCTGTATGTGCTTTCATTTATATATGTGTTAGTTGCATGTGCTCACCGTTCTCTTCCATTTTTGGCCATCCAGAAATAGAAGAGTCTGATGGCAGTGCTTTGGGCATTTAGTGAAGACCTAACAGCCAGCTCTAGGAGGAGACCCCTGCGACTCTGTCCTGGCAGACAGTAAGCCTCAGCCCATTGCTCTGCCTGCGCCTGTCGCTTCAACACATTCCACATGTGCCCCTGGAGAGAAGAGTGTGTGATTGTGTATGAGGGACATTCAATGACCTACTTCAAACATGGCATGCATAATTTTAAACATATAATATAAATTTCACAGATTAGAAAGCATTTTTAAATATTAAAGCAGTGTCTTTATGTATGATGTGGAGAAGTTAATTTACCTTAAGAAGACGGGTCAAACATCGCTGTTTACCAAATGAAAATTTTGAAATCATTTCATACATGTGCTTGAGGAACACACTAATCGGCAGGAAGTCGTATTCTGTCTTCATATACAGGCTAAATGTGAGAGCATCAGAGTATGGCAGTGTTCCCTTTCTGTAGAAATAGTTATGTATGTGAAATTTGGTTTACATTTAAAAATTAAAAAGATTAAGTGATGATATTTATATATTTATACATACATTTATAATAGTCACTTATTTTTTGTTAGATGTGTGCTATACCTGGCCAGGTGAAACATATCATCTAAGAGACCTGCCCGATCTTCCAAACTGAATTTTGAATGATCATTCTGGAGCTGCTTGTAGAGGGCTCTGAGAATGGGTCTATCATACCACACCCTGTAAAATCCAATGGATTTCACATTCACCTTTACCCATGACACTGGCTGTAGAAGCTCCACAATGTCTATATGACAAGAGAGTATGTCTTAATTAATTTTTAATGACTGGGTATATGAACATTAATGAACACAACTTCTTTGCTGCAAAACTGCTTTACTAAAATGAATATAGGTCAAATATGAATTCTACATCACCTTCTCTATTCCTGAGTAAGTGTGTTGTGACCGAGGATGACTCACTAGTGTGGAAGGTGACTGGGATGTGCCAAAGGGAGCTGAAAGGATATTAAACAATAACAAATATAGAAAAAGTACTTACTTATTGCATTAAAAAACATAGAAGTGTCTATCAAAGAAACTGTATATTCTTTGATTTAATCATGTTTTAAAATGCACTGAAAGTATGAGTTGAAAGACTGCAATTTTCCCAAGCGTTAAATCAGTCAAAGTCAATCAAGCCAAATTAAAGAGGGTAGAAGTCTAATAGGATTTCCACCTGGTATCATGGAATGTATTTAGCTTATCCTAACAGAAGTGGTTTATAACCATAACCGAATACATTTGTCTGTTGCACTTAAAGTAAGATATATGCCACTTGTTGTTTTTGAGTTGCATATCTTTTTTACTGGCTTTTGACTTTAACTATTTGAGTACTGAGTGTATCTTTGTGACGAATGATCCCGTGTTATGTTTCCTAGCCCCGCCCCCCAGCTGGTCCTTGTCCAACCTGTCAGCTGGGAGTCGTTATGGGGCCTTTAAAACCCTGTGTCCCCGGTCTGTCCCCATGGTTCAACTGTTGTATCTACCCTGTTGCATTCTGTCGTGGGAGTCTATTGTTAGATCCTGTGTTAGATCCTGGTGAAACTCGTAGTATATGTTCGTTGCTCCCTGTTTAGTGTTAGTGTGTACCCTTGTGTTAATAAACCTGTTTAACTCAAGATCCATCTGCGCTTGCTGCCTGCAACCTCTCAAACGTGATAGTCTTTCCCCTTGTTTTAAACACCACCTCTGTGCTATAGGCTACCTTCTTTTGGGTGTATACTCAAAAGGTATATTCTATATTCTGAATAGGTACCTTTGATTGTTGTTGGCTATAAGAGCATATTATTATGTTTTTCTAAACCAATCACTTCACATTAATGTCTACTTTTAAACCACTTCTATTAGGGTAAGATAAATACACTAATACACTAATAACAAGCTAAGTAAGGAGATAAGTATGAACTATAAGAGAACTGAATTCCCATAACTCAGTTGATTTCAGGTGAAGAATTAATTTTAGAGTATATGTACACTGTAATATATGTCCTAGATGTGTCATATTTAATTGAGGTGAATAAGCTTTCCAGTTATACAACAACATCAGGGAAAGGAGAAACATTCTGATGGCATATTTATGTGTGGTACTTGTTCTGGATTTGATGAGTAAAGGCCATTTGGTGTAGATGTAGCTTTGTGTCCTGAATTGTAACTAAAACCACAGGATATCCAGTCTGTGTCACCCATGACTCCATTACACTCTTCACATCCAAACCACTGTCACTCTGCTGGGACACCTAAAACACATCAATTTAAAAACACAAAGGAAAAAACTAATAACAGAGCTAAACAGAGATACAGTTTATGGTTTATGGATAATTGCATATTATTTCTTACTTCTGTAAAGGCTTTCCACAGGTCATCAGCCTGTGTGTTCTTGTAGCTGTGTCTCTTAAGGTAAAGACGCATGCCCTCCACGAACACTGAGTCCTGCATGTAGTTGTGGAGCATTCTAATTACACTGGCTCCCTGAAGACCAAGTCAGATAATAGTGTGCTTAACCATAACAGAAATTTTCGATGAGTACAGCATTATAAAACTATGAGCCCAAATTTTGAAAAAGGTTTTATAGAGTGACCTTGGAGTAGGAGATGACATCAAACATCTCTCTGATCTGAGCTGGAGCATTAGCAGGTCGTGAAATGGGGGGTGAGGTCACAAATGAGTCTTTCTCCATTGCTCTGAATGTGCTGTACAACAGCTGTTGTTGCTCCTGCAATGAATATCATAACACCTATCAGTTAAAATACTGGGAAAAAAAACAAAGGTCAAAGATAGCATAGTCATACAAAGTCTATGGTGCATTTAAATACATTTGAAATGGCCAGTCTTTATTAGACTTATCTAGTATTCACACTTAGATGTACTGGCACCAAACAGAAATAAATCTATTTACACTGACTCATCAGACCCATTTGTATTATCTGACCTCCAGCAGTAATGCTGAGTTTGTTCCATGATGTGGAGCATGCACCAACAAACTGATACCATGTTGATGTCAGTGTCTCTGCTGTTGTGGGAAATCATTCACCCTAATAATGCCTGCTCACCAGTGTTGCTGTGGGGCCTGGCCATTGATGAATGGGGTAAAATTTATTAATAAATAATGCAGCAAAACAGATGAACTACAAACTGTAACATAAACTACAAATATGGTAAGTAGAGCTGATAAAATTAACAATGAGCGTAGATACAAGCTAATGAGAATGCTCACTGGCATATATACCAACATTTATTTGATGAAAACAACAATTATGTTACTGTTTACACTAACTATTAACACATTAAAACAATTTTCACAACAATACTAACAGAACTCCTAACTTCTTCAAATCAAATCAAAGTTTATTGTCATATGTACAGTAAGAAAACATGTTTCCTTGCACCAATTCATTTTCGCAGAATGCTAATTATCAATAACAATAAATATTAATAATAGGATACAATATGGGCTATTTACAAGATACTGGATAGATAACAAAAAGTCAAGTCAAGTCAAGTTTATTTATATAGCGGTTTTTACAACTGACGTTGTCACAAAGCAGCTTTACAGAAACTGGGTCCAAGGCCCCAAAAAGCAAGCCAAAGGCGACAGAGGCAAGGAAAAACTCCCTAGCTGAGGGAAGAAACCTGTAGAGGAACCAAGGCTCAGAAGGGGGAACCCATCCTCCTCTGGTCGACACTGGATACCAATTATAAACAAGGGAAAAGAAAAGGAGAAAAATAATAAATAAAATAAATATATATAATAATAGCCGTGATGACTTTAGATCAGTTCTTTGGCAGATAGGGCTGTTCATTTGGGCTCCTTAGCAGGAGTGAGTGGGTTAAAGCCGCAAAAAACTTCAACCAGTAAGAGGGTATCAGGGTGGAAAAAGTCTTTGTTATATTAATTTACCACTGGTTGATCGTTGGGTACCTGCTGGTGTTGGTGCAAGTGCTGGTAAAATATTGTTACAGACCAGCTAAACTACTTACCACATGCCAGTGTGGCTCCAGATGCAATAGGGAAATGTACTGTAGATAACTGGCCAAGCCTTCATTCAACCATAGGTCATTCCACCACTGGGGAGTCACCAGGTTCCCAACCCACTGGTGAGTGATTTCATGAGCAATGACCAGGCTGACGACAAACTGTCCTCTCCAGTCTGCAGTATCACTGTCACACATTAGTGTCGTCTCCCTGAACATTAACAAGCCCCAGTTCTCCATTGCACCTGCATCAAAGTCAGGAACTGCTACCAAGTCTAGAAAAGGGTGCACACATAAAAAAAATCACATAATTAATTTACAACCCTAAATCAGAAAAAGTTGAGACAGTATGGAAAACGCAAATAAAAAAGAAAGTAGTGATTTCTAAATTTACTTTGACTTGTATTTCATTGCAGACTATATGAACACAAAATATTTCATGTTTTGTCTGGTCAACTTCTTTTCATTAGCGGGCGGTGGTGGCCTAGTGGTTAAGACGCTATCTTTGAGACTGGGTGCTACTGAGGTACCCTTGAGCAATTTATGTTCACAATGACAAATAATCACTTTCATTTGTAAAGGTTTCTTCCTCAAGGTTTCTTTCTACTGCTAGGGAGTTTTTCCTTGCCTCTGTCACCCTTGGCTTGCTCCTTGGGGGCTCAGACCCGGTTTTTGTAAAGCTGTTTTGTGACAACGTCAGTTGTGAAAAGCGCTATACAAATAAACTTGACTTGACTTGACTTGTTTCAGGTGTAATTTTGTCCCATTCTTGAGGTGGGCAACAGGACATGGTCTTCATTTTGCGCTTCAAATTGCGCCACACATTCTCTATTGGAGACAGGTTGGGACTGCAGGCAGGCCAGTCAAGTACCTGTACCGTCTTCCTCCACAGCCAGGACTTTGTAATGTGTGCAGAATGTGGTCTTGCATTGTCTTGTTGAAATATGCATGGGCGCCCCTGGAAAAGATCTTTTCTTGAAGGGAGCATATTGTGCTCCAAAATCTCTATGCACTTTTCAGCATTAATGGTGCCATCACAGAAGTGCAAGTTACCTTTGGCAAGGGTACTAACACAACCCCATACCATAACAGACCCTGGCTTTTGGACTTGTTGCTGGTAACAGTCTGGATGATCCCTTTCTTCTTTGGTCCAGAGCACACAACGTCCATTTCTCTCAAAAAATACCAGAAATACTGATTCATCTGACCACAGTACATGTTACCACTGTGTGATGGTCCATCTCAGTGCCCAGAGAAGTCGACAGCGCTTCTGGACACTGTTAACATAGGGCTTCCTTTTGGCACAGTACAGTTTTAAGTAGCTTTTGTGGATGTAACTACATATTGTGGTACTTGACAAAGGTTTGCCAAAGTAGTCCTGAGCCCATGTGGTGATATCGCTTATAGATGAATGATGATTCTTGATGTAGTGCCACCTGAGGGATTGGAGATCAGGTTGTTCAGCTTAGGCTTGCGCCCTTGTTCTTTATGCACAGAAATTCCTCCAGATTCCTTGAATCTTTTAATTATATTATACTATTGTGTATATTTTATATACACTGTTGAAGGTGAAATATCCAAATCTCTTTCTATCTTTCTTTGAGGATCATTGTTTTTAAACATTACATTCATTACATTCTCATGTATTTGTTGGTAAACTGGCGATCTTCGTCCCATATTTGCTCCCAAGGACTAGACTTTTCTTGGATGTGTGAGGTTCCACCTGGTTCTGTTTTCCTTTGTCACGTGGTCCTGTCCGTGTTTTGTTTTAATTAGCCATGTGCTCGTGTCCACGTGTTCTGTCATAGCCATGCCCCTGTCATACCTCATCAGCTGTGTCTTGTCTCCCCGTCAGGTGTTCCTTGTTTCATGTCCTTATTTAATCTCGTGTTTGGTTCAGTGTGGTCAATTCTCTGTAGTCTCTCCCATGCTGTTGTCTACACTTTGTCATCCCTGGGTATGTTCTCTGTTTTTGCATTTTGTTTAATAAACCTTTTTTGTTTTTACACTGCTTGCATTTACTTAAAGATGGAAGTAGCAAGCCTTTTTCAGCTCGGACTGGAGTGAGTTTACAACTGGCAGCACCACGGAGGGGATCTAGCCGAGGGCAGAAAGATCCTGGGGGAACTGAAACTGGCTGGAGAGAAGGAGCTTAGTGAGCTTGTGGAGCAAATTTTAAGGGTGAGTGACTCAGCTCCCGAGCTCCTCGGTTCTCTCTCCAGCAAGTCGGCTCCACCCAGGAGCAAGCCCGGCTTGGCTACTCTGCCTCCCGGCATGACAGTTGTGGACCCTCTTAGCCTGCGGGCTTCCGAGCTTCTGGGTTCACCGGCTATCGAAGTTTCGGCGCAGACATCGCTGAAGCGGGAGCATGCTATGAGAGAGGCATCCACACAGATGTCAGCAAGGTTGCTGCAAGCCACCATGAACAGCTCCATGCAAACGTCAGCGAGGCTGCTGCACGTAGCTCCGCCCCTGAGTCACTGACATCGCTTCCGAGCCCCACCTCTGTGCCGCAGAGCTCCGCCCCAGTGTCAGGGATGTCACTGAGCTCTGCCCCAGCGTCAGGGATGTCACCAAGCTCCGCCCCCAAGTCAGGGATGTCACCAAGCTCCGCCCCTATGTCAAAGACTTCACCAGAGGACTCCACCCCCGCATCAGGGAAGCCGTCGAGTCCTGCCCCCATGGCACTGAAGCCACCATGTCCTGCCCCCACATTGACATCTCTGCCTCCGTCTAGCTTCACCCAGACATTGCTGTCTCTGCTTAGCTCCGCCCAGACATCGCCATCACTGCCTAGCTCTGCCCAGACTTCTACGCCTAGCTCCGCCCTGACGTCGCCACCTATGCCACGTTCCACTTGGGCACCACTGTCTCCTTGGATGAGCGAGGTTCCATCTGGTTCTGTTTTTCTTTGTCAAGCGGTCCTGTCCATGTTTTGTTTTCATTAGCCATGTGCTCATGTCCACATGTTCTGTCGTAGCCATGCCCCTGTCTCGTCTCCCCATCAGGTGTTAGGGATGGCAATGTCTTAGCTCTGCCCAGACATTGCCATCACTGTCTAGCTCTGCCCAGACGTCTACGCCTAGCTCCGCCCTGATGTCACCACCTATGCCACGTTCCGCATGGGTGCCACTGTCTCCGGTTCACTCCCCCTGGACGTTGCGGGCTCTGCCCTGTTCCTCTTGGATGCCATGTTCCGGGCGCTTCCTGGCTCCCCCTGGACGTCACTGATGTCATCGGGCTCTGCCTCTGCGTCCCCTGGATCCAGGACCAGGTTTCCACAGCCCGGGACCATGTTTATGCAGCCCAGGACCATGTTTCCCCAGCCCAGAACTTTGTTTTCCCAACCCGGAAATTTGTTTTCCCAGCCCGGGCACCCTGTTTTCTCAGCCTCAGCCAGGGACCTTGTTTTCTATGCCCTAATCTGTTTTCCCTCAGCCCCAGTCTGTGTTCTCTCAGCCCCTGTATGTGTTCCCCTTGTTGTTCCCCGTTCTTGTGCCTATGTTTCATCTCTTGTCGAGGTTCTTGTCTCTGTTTAATGTCTAGGTCTTTGCTTCCTGTTCTCAGTTCTGTGTTTTTGTTCAGTCTTGTCTTGTCACCTCGTAGTGGCTCCTTTTAAGGGGGGGTACTGTGAGGTTCCATTTGGATCTGTTTTCCTTTGTCATGTGGTCCTGTCCGTGTTTTGTTTTCATTAGCCATGTGCTCGTGTCCACATGTTCTGTCGTAGCAACGCCCCTGTCATGCCAGCTGTGTCTCGTCTCCCCGTCAGGTGTTCCTTGTTTCATGTCCTTATTGAGTCTCTTGTGCTTGGTTCAGTGTGGTCTCTGTAGTTCTCTGTAGTCTCTCCCATGCTGTTATCTACACTTTGTCGTCCCTGCATATGTTCTCCATTTTTGCATTTTGTTTAATAAACCTTTTTGTTTTCACATCGCTTGCATTTACCTCCTGAAAACCTCAAACATTACAGGATGCTGTTTTTGTACCAAATCATAGTTACAATCACCTGTTGATATTACCTATTTCAAATCAAATCATTATTTAAACAATTTTTCTCAGTACTAGCCCTAAATTGCTCCTGTCCCAACATTTTTTGGAATGTGTTGCAGGTCTTAATGACAGGAAAAGATGTATGTTTACAAATGAAATAAAGTTAATTTTGAAATCACTCCTTTCTTTTCTTTTTTTTTGCATTTTCCATACCTTCAACTTTTCCTGATTTGGGGTTGTAGATTTTTAAGAGAAGGATAGATGGGAAATATTAATCACAATGATATAGACTAGCATAAAAAATGTCATTTTTTCTTAACAAAATGGGACTGTTAAAATCTGGGAACATTTCATTGTTACAAACACCAAACTTGAACCTACAGGGTCTGTGACCATGGGTTTATTTCATTTGAAAAACTAATTTGTGTCATTTTAAAATATGACTTTTTAACCATAAACTCAGTATCCCATATTTGTTGTACCTAGTTTAGGAAGGGGATAGGGTGTTCCAAAATAATCTTGATAGAAGTCCAGAATTTTTACAGCTGCTTGAAGAGCATGATTGGTTTGGTTTATCTGATGTCTTGCAGCATGGACAGACACCTGTTCTCACACACACACACACACACACACACACACACACACACAACCTCAACATACTTATTTTAGAGCAGAGATAGAGGATTTCTTCATTATGGTTTGTTAAGTTATAGCTTTTAAATAGGGACAAGAGAGGTACAAGTACTAATGCTGTGTAATTATTATGTTTGAAATAACTAAATAACACTATGAAGCCCAAACAGATTCTATTAAGTGAAATTTGGACATAGTAATATATTTCCTAATAAGATAATTATTTGGAGTAACAAGGTGGCAAGTACAAATACATTAAACTAAATATTACTGTAATATCACATGTTCAAGCAGCAAATAAAGAGTGTACTGCTTTTTGACCTAAATAACCATTTGGATTTACCTTTCTGCTCAAACTCTTTATGTTGGTACTCACCAAATATAAACAACCATCTGGCTACTTAATATTATTTTACTATAATAATAATAAGTATCTGTAATAATTACTATAATAATTATTAGTATCAGTATATTGGAAACTATAACTTAAACATTAACATTAATAGCTAAAACCTGTTTGGTCTTTTTTGTTGTTATTTAATTCTATTGTCTTGGAACTTTGTATTACACACTTACTTGGTTAGTATCTACATACTATAAAAGTATTAGCAACCTTTTTTAACTGAAATGTGATTCTGAGCAAACCTTGACACCTCCCCTGGTTTTGGCAGAGTTGGAAGCATAGTCGCTGACCAAGAAAGCCACTAAGTATGTACTCATTCTCACGCTGGTTTGATAATGATCTATTGCCAGACCATTAGGGTAAATCATTGTAGAGACCTATGGAGAAACAGTGAATCAGAAATTCATCCTTATTTCATATACTTTAATAACATGTGCAAGTGATGTATGCTCAGTGCCTAACCTGAGGCATATTAGAGAGCGAGGTGAGTTTAGTTTTTCTCACAATGTTGAGGGAGAAAACAGCTTTCATGCTGGGCTCATCAAAACAAGGAAATGCTTCACGTGCAGAGCTTGGTTCAAAGTGTGTAACCACCACTGTTCTAAACATTAAAAACAGAAATATTTTGCTGTAACTATTTATGAGAAGTATTTTTATGAATTGAATATTTAGATTTGCAATGAAATACAAAGACAACATATGGCAGACTAGAGTACTAGTTCATCATTACATGTGTCATTATGAAGTCCAATTAAACTAACTACATTATTGCTTGAAACTAATAACAGATCAGAACCACTCAGTACTGACCCCTGAAGCCATACATACCTCTCTGAGCCATCAGGTGTCTGATATGATGCCTTATACAACCCACTTAAGGTTTGAGAGAAGGTTCCACTGAAAGAAAGGCTGAGTTGGTACTTATGTCCAGTTTTGAGAATAGTATTGGAAACTACTGCAAGCTGTTCTAAAGAATGAGACTCCAAAATACGCACAGGAGACAAAGCAGGAGAACTTTCTGAAGAAAAACTATTTGATGACAATATCTCTGGAGGAGATCTCTGGGCTGGCCTAAGAGTTAGCTGTTTCAAATGAAGTGCAGGTGGTTCTTCTTGTAGTCTTGCATAATTTTGCAGGCCCTGAATTTGTAGAGGCTTGTAGAGCTCACGCTGTGACACTTTTACTTGCTTTACAGAAAGAAGTTTGAGAGACACCTCAGAAATAGTCAGGCGTTTGCTGTGGAGCACAATAGTGTCAGTTTGGTTTAAGACAGTCAGTAAAATGAGGACATGACCTCTGAAGCTCTGAGCCTGAAGATTCGGATGGATCTGGATTTTGTAGTGGTCTGGTCGAATACTGGTTGGAAGTCGTAGCTGTTTCCATGGAAATGGTTCATTTGCCATTTCCTCTGTAAACTGAATGGCCTCTGTTTTAAACCCAGTTCTTAGGGCAAAGATGCAGAGCAAGAACCGCAAACAGCCCAGCATATCCAGTCTATAGAGAGATCATTAAATATAGCATAATGAAATATTTGTCAAAACACACAAATAACAAAAATATAACCAACTGGCAAAAATGAAGTAAATATTTTTCAGCAATATATATGTCTGACTAATAACTTCTTATGCTGCCAGATTAATTGACAATGCTGATTATAGAATATGGGCTGGTTTCCCGAATCTAAATTAATTTCCTCTGAGACTAAAATGTTCTTCAATGGTAAATTACCAGCACTAATACTACAATTTAGTCATTGACTAGACTTACTCTTTGCAGAGGAAACCAACCCTATATGTATTATAAAGCAAGCTGCAATGTTAATTTGAACACTTTTGAGGAGACCTATGTAATGAAACTCTGTATTAAAGACTTTCTTTAAAATCATTTAAATCAAACCAAACCATTCAGCTAACCTATGAATAACTTCATTCTGATCCATTATTTGGATTGCCAGTTTGCATTTGTTAGAATCATGCATATGGAAAATATACAAACCTAACTGCAAAGTGAAAAAACAAATATTTGCCCTCTGTTACAAGTATTATATTTTGATCTATTGATTGTTTTACACAAAAAATCCCATAAATGGTAAATTTTTCAGTTTACCTGTAGAGCAGACCAGTAAGGTGTGTGTTGTGTGTCTACAGAGAGAGACTGCACTGGAAACTGGACTGGAAAGTACTGTACACTTTTATCACAGACCTCATTATCATTTACATTTTTATCACCCCACTTACAGTCAGAGGAAGAGAGCAGAGTGTCACAACAAACTTGCAGGCCGTATTTGTAACTTGCACAAGTCTGGTTAGGACTGTAATGGTTTCAGCTGGGTACCTGTTAACTAAATAATTTGTAAATGCAACAGAATACAGACTTACTGCTTTTCTACTTTGTGAAAACCAAATTAGTTTGAATGCTTTAGTATGGGTTAAGAAGAAAAATTTGAGATATGCCTTATTAGGTATTTTCAATTGCCAATGATATAACATTTAATGCAATTAAAAATTAAAGAGAATTAAAGAGAATTCTTAATGCTTAAAGTTTCTGTAGTCTCGAGTAGTCACAGCCAGCTCTTAAGACATACTTTCTTCTCCATTTGAATGTATGCAAAAGATTATTTGCAACTCAAATAATGAAGGCAATCTTTATCTAATCCTTCAGCAGTTCCAACTGTTTCATCCAACATTTACAATCCTGGCTTTGTACAATGGTGATAGTAAAGCACATTTCGAACAGTTACTCTGAAAATGCAAATTAAAATGCTTGTATACACCCTGCAGAACAATATTACAAAGTGTCAAATTATATAAAACTAAATAAATAAAAATAAATAAAATAAATAAAAATGTATGGCTGTATCCTAGTGGTCATTCTTTACATAAAATATTCTTTATCCTCCCAGGACCCACACCAGCAGGCTCAGGAAAAGGTTCTGTCCTGAGACTGTGACCATGCTGAATTACTGCACTGTTTCAATACTTGTATATTTGCATGACTCATTTTTGTAAAAGTTTTTTGTACATATTGCATAATCCTTATATATTCACTCATCTTTAAAACTGTCTACATCACTTCTTTAACATTAAATATATAAACCTTTATCTTGATGGCAACATATGCCTCTTTAAAATCTTAATACACTCCTCTGTGTAAAGGAATGTGTACCTTAAAACATATGCAAGACACCCATTCTGTGGCCATTCCATCCCATGACAAATATTTGCTTTTGCACCTGTCGCTGTTAACAGTCTGAATGGTCAATTTAATATTTGGCATGGAGAACTCAATGTCTCAATGTTTTTCCTCAAATCAAAATTAAATGTGGATTTATCTGACCTTTCCATTGTGTTTTAGTTCACCTGAGATGACCCCAGGCCTAAAGAACTGTGATGTTTCTGAATAGAACTGATGTACTGCTTTATCTTTGTGTAATAGAATTTCAGGTTGCAATTCTTGATGCAGTTTTGGGCAGTGTTAAGTGACAATGATTTTCCAAAGTACTCCTGAGCCCATGTGGCTATATTTATCACAGCAACTTGTCAGTTTCTTATGCATTACCTCCTGATGCCCTGAAGGTCACACACACTCTAGCCTTGACCTACATGGAGTGAGATTTCTCTGAATTCCAATAATCTTTTCACAATATCATGTAATATAGATAATAATTGACCTAAATTCTTTCTAATCTTGCATTGAGAAATGTTCTGTGGTGGATTTTCTCTTACCCACCTATAATTAAAATTCAGAAGCCAGAAATAATGACAAAGCATCAGAATATTCTCCAGAATATCACAGAATTTTATCTTGCGAGGGGAATCTCTCTCCCACACTTCTGTTTGAGTGTCTGAGAGTGAACCCCACTCTTACATTTCTCAGTAAGCATTCTTATACCCCTACACATCCTGTCCAGATGTGTTTTTAAACCTTTCTCAGGGTTTAACGTAAAGGGACCTTAGTCAATGGCGTCAGCACTTCTTCTTATCCATTGAAGAGTGTGAAAGACAGGATATTTCCATTGTCTTACATCCTGCCATATGTTTAGCCAAACCAGAAAAACACAGGAAGCATAGGCTAAGCTCTTTGCCAAACTCAGCATTTTGCAAAACAATAGATTTAACTTCAGAGTTACACTTTAGGATAGATAATTAAAATTTTCCTTTACAGTTCTTTTTGAAATTATATGCAAATTCTCTCAAGTTTGGCAGAAAATGATGAGCCATGACCCATCTTTGCTTGCAAAGTCTTTAGTGGATACTCCTTTTATACCCAATCAAGACATACTCACAGGATACCAACAGGGGCTGTTGACCCAAGATACAGGCTTTAACTGAAGCCATCTTTGTAAACTCTGAGCCTGTACTTTTTTGTTTGTCATTACTGACCAGTGGTGATTATAGGAGGAAGCTTACCTTTTGAGTCTTGGTTCCTCTCTAGGTTCTTACTCCAGCTTGCGAGTGTTTCCTTGCCTTGGTCACCACTGGGTTGCTCATTAAGTGTTCCGACATGGATCCTGTAAACCTGCTTTGTTAGAGTGTCAGTTGTGAAAAGAATTATATAAATTCAACTGAACTGAAAAACTCTGCAACCTATTAAATCTATACAGGGCTACAACGGGCCTGTTGTGACTTTCTTTAAGTCCAAAGATACTTTGTGCTTCTGGTCAAAATAATGCACAAATTAGTTCACAACAATCAGTATTTTTTTTTCTATATGTATTCTGAGAGTGTAGCTTTAGGTAAGTTTTATTACACTTTAATTGGAAGTTGGAGGTCAGTTTTTTATGCTACAGTTAACTCCAGCACACACATTATTCCTATTTAGCTAGTCTTCTGTAACAAAATGTGCAAACTTCTACTCTTTGGTTGGCTGAGATGTTGGGTAAAATTTCTTAAAATACTTTCACATTTCCCTAAATCTTTACATTTACATTTACATACAGGCTGCCCACTCATACCAAACTGTTATCTCAATGAAAACTTTAATTACACCTTGAAATTAACTCTTCTATCTTCTAATTCTAAAGATTAAGATTTTTTTCATTCAGTTAAATTGTATTTATACAGCACTTTTTACAACTGATGTTGTTGCAAAGCAGCTTTACAGGATCTGGGTCTTTGTGAAATTCAGAAACCTTTGTGATAAAGGCAAAGCAGCAAAAGAAACCTTCTTATGCTAGACCTTGGGGAGAAAACAAGACTCAAATGGGTCACTGATTCTCTTCTAGTTGACACCAGATAGCAAGAGAGAATCACTGATGAGCATTACTCTTAAAATGAATGGAAGTATACAGCATTAGAGTCTCAGTTGTTAGTAAAAAATAGGATCAGTTAGAGTCTGTAGTTAGTGGCAACAGCTTCTGTTGAAGTCTGTGTGGGTAGTATTTGGTATCACATTTTACTTCAGTTCTTTATGTCCATGAATTACCAGTTCTGCAACCTTCACTATTTGGAAAAATTAATTTCTGAAAATCCAGTTAAAACATTTACAGCCTGCATGAACCGAGGCTCTTCCCCCAGTGTAGTTTTTATGATATTGAAAACTAATACATAACTGGGAGGCCTGGGAGGGCTTTACTTCGCTTCGCTTCTAAGATCAAACGAGATCAGGTGTTCTTAGAGTGGTATGGCAGCAACTTAGGATTAGCTTTCACTGCTACGCAGATGACAAACAGTTATATGTATCATCCCATCCAGATGACAAACTCAAACTGAACAAAATAGAGGACTTTGTGCGTGATATAAAAAACTGAATGTCACAATTTTCTTCGGCCTAACGCTGAAAAAACAGAAGTCCTTCTTTTAGGATCAAAAGTTGCTAGAGATAAACTGACAGGCCTAATGCTAAACCTTGCAGATTCTCCAGTCACTCCTGCCTTGACTGTAAAAAAATATTGGTGTTACAATAGACTTAGATATGTATATCAACTCACATATTGGTAATGTTACTCAAACAGCCTTTCTTCATCTCTGAAATATCGCAAAGCTAAGACACCCACTTGTGTTGCAGAAACATTATTCCACACATTCATAATGTCAAGGCTAGATTACTACAATGCCCTGCTATCAGGATTTTCCACTACAACCCTAAACAGACTACAACTGGTCCAAAATGCAGCAGCAAGGGTTCTTACTAGAACTAGAAATTTTGATCATATCAGCCCAATACTGTCTAAATTACATTGGCTTCCAGTTAAATTCCATATTGATTTTAAAATATTACTATTAACATATAAAGCCATACATAGCCTTGCCCCTGAGTACCTTACTGAAATTATCTCTCATTATGAACCTTCACATCCTCTTAGATTGCAAGGTGCTGACTATTTACTAGTTCCCTGAATCCTTAAAAATACAGCAGGGGGAACAACCTTCTCATACAAAGCCTCCCAGCTCTGGAATAATCTTCCAGCTAGTGTCCAGGACTCAGACACAGTCTTTGTTTTCAAGTCTAGGTTAAAAACTTACTTGTTTAGCCAGGCGTTTGCTAATTAAAATTCCCTGATAGATGGAGGCCAAGAGTCAGGACTCATGGAAATAGAATATTAGAGTAAACTGTGACACTGGTGCTGTTGCCTCATTGTTCTCCTAGCCTCCTACACTGGAGCGGGGGGTGCAAGTGTCACAGGGTGCTCTCATGCCTGTGATCCCCCTGACTCTTTCTCTTCAAGCTAGGCTGTTATAGTGAGGTCTGCCGGAGTCCTATTCATAGGCACCAAAAAAGGCTTTTTGACCATCATCACCGAGGGGAGCTGCTGACCATGCTTTCAGCCCTACCGACCTCCATCACGGCCCACCCGCTTAAAGGAAATGCAGTGCTCCCTACCATAACCTAGGCTGCCAACTAGATCCTCTACTACCTCTATCCAACCTTTATTTAGTCATGGACCGGTTTAATATCAGAAACTGTTTTCACTATTTTCAGATAAATATTTGTATATGTATTTATACAAATAAATGATACGCATAAAAATTGGGATATTTTAAAATCATAAAAATTGGGTATCATTAAAATATAAAAATAAACATAAATCCAATGTGTACTCGCAGCTTTATTAACAGCATTTTCATAACAACGAGCCAACAACATAACACGCTAATGCTCTCTGTTCGCCATAGTAAACTTTGAACATCTTGTTAAAATAATTGAAGATTTACCACAAAAACAAATACAAAGCGCATAAAAAATATGACTCACCGCAACCTCTTTGCGCCGAGTCACGGTGCTAGCTGAAAGAGGCACCTGCTTTTTAACCTCTGCGTCTCCTAAAAGTTCACAGCAAATGTCTTTAGTGGCAGGAAGGATTCATTCTTTACCAATACTGAATGGCACTACTGAATGGCACTATGGTAAGCCACCAAATATGATGCTCTCAATGCACTTACATTTGTTGATGTGGTGGCCCTCAGTGATACCTTTTGTCATCCTAGCTCACACTTTTTTCTTTCAAAATAATTCCAAGGGCTTGTCTTTTAATGTTGGGTGGTTGGTCTCCAAGTGGCGAAGTAGGTTTGAGGGCTTTATTGTCTCATTTAAAAGCCGATTGCCAAATATGCAGAGCGGGCTTGGCGCATGGGAATCGCCGGTTGCAATAAATCCAACTTTTAAATAGGACTCCTGGTACTGTCTGTAAAATTAGCTTTCCTCTTAGACGTAGTAGGCTCCTCTTCTGTCTCCTCATTGAGTCTTTTCCCCTTTCCAACGAAACGATCAAGAGACATTTGCTTTTTAAACATTTTGCTATTTTATGGGACTATTTTTGACGTGTAGTCATAGACTAAGGATATCCGGTCATTTTTCAAAATAAAACATCGTTTAGACTCTGACAGTAAATAAAAGGAAATACTGTACGTTTTTTTTCTGTGCAGTCCGCGGCCCGGCGGTTGGGGGCCACTGCTCTACTACATCAAAACTATGGGAGCCACCCCGCCCCCTTCAGTTCTGATCTGCTGTCCAGTGGGGTCATTTCCGGTTACACTACAGTCATGACACGTATAGACTGAACTAATGCTGCCTTCATGAACTGAGACTGTCTCCCATCTTGCAACTTTTATTTTACTGCCACCTGGTGTCAGCCAGAGGAGGATGGGTTCCCCTACTGAGTCTTGGTTCCTCCCAGGGTTTCTTCTTCTAGCTCAGGGAGTTTTTCCTTGCCTCTGTCGCCTTGGCTTTTATAATTGATAAAAGAGGCTAATTACTACTGTTAAGACTTTTTAAATAAGCTTTTAAGAACTGAATCAAGCATGTAAGTAGAGTTTTTAAAAAACAGATCATTTAATGAGTCAATTAAACTGTGTTAAAGAATTAGTTCTAGTCAAAGTACTAGAACATGCAGTGTACAATCAACTTAACCTATATTTATCTCAAAACAGGCTACATGACCCAAAGCAATCTGGATTCAAGACCGCACATTCCACTGAAACCGCACTACTGGC
>JBBPDA010166462.1:0-17829 GCA_037974385.1 Arnoldichthys spilopterus | reverse complement strand
ATCTATCTATCTATCTATCTATCTATCTATCTATCTATCTATCTATCTATCTATCTATCTATTCATCCATCCATCCATCCATCCATCCATCCATCCATCCATCCATCCAATTTTGGTCATCAGTCGCTAGGATGTGCCGTTCGACAATCATCCGCTAGGGGGAGCTGAACGAGTGCTACGCCGGAAAGTCTGCCGCTGAAGAAGTAAAACCATCTCCTTCCTCCGGCTTCCCACATGGGGGATTAACTTTTTAGTGACAACAAAAGGAAACCGATACATCTTCTAAACGCGATGGCAGACTTCACAGCGTGATGCCCCTTTTTCTTCCATCGCAGGGGGCACGAAAACGTTTCGGATTCTTCTTCTAGACGGGAATTCTGGGCTGAACGGCTGCACCTGCCGGTTATGAGGAGCACAGACAAATCACATTTGGGGCAAAAATCCTAAAAACAGTTCAACCGGTAAAGCTCATCATTTACTCACCGCACATACACTGCACTTCTATAATAAACCCATAGTGAATTCAGACAGTTACTGTAGTGTAAATACACATGTATATACACAGAACGCATCTTTGTAATGTTACTGTTTGTGTAATTGTATGGTTTGTATAGTCTGTAGTCTGTTCAGTACAGTATTTGTAAAGGTGTTTGTGTTTTGTGTGTTTATATTATATGTATATTCTGGCTAATCGTACAAAAAGTTCCCCCTGGACCGTCCGTCCGTCCGTCTATCTATATATCCACCTTTTCATCCACCTTTCCATCCATCCATCCGTCTATCCACCTTTTCATCCATCCATCCATCCATCCATCCATCCATCTGTCTATCTATATATCCACCTTTTCATCCACCTTTCCATCCATCCATCCGTCTATCTATCTATCTATCCACCTTTTCATCCACCTTTCCATCCATCCATCCATCTATCCATCCATCTATCCATCCATCCATCCACCTTTTCATCCACCTTTCCATCCATCCATCCATCCATCCATCCATCTATCTATCCATCCATCCATCTATCCACCTTTTCATTCATCTATCTATCAAGGTACCGTCCCGCTGTTAGTAGCCGCCCACTGCACCACGTGTGCACGTGTGATGGGTTAAACGCAGAGGTCACGTTTCGTTAATCTCCTGTTTGTCTCAGGAAATGGCCTGGTCCCACCACGCCTTGCAAGATGCAGGCCAACCGCAGCCGTCTTCCATGAAGAACCTCCTAGCGAACGATCTCGCGCCTCTTGAATCGAGCCTCAGCCCAACCGCACCGGTGGCTTCTTCGTCCGAGGGTCCGAGTCTACGTCCGTCCTCCATCACGGACTTCCCTGCTGTTTCACAGGACACGGTGCCCCCGAGCCTGGGAGAGCTCTCGTGCAACTCTTCCCTCAACATGAGGTTGAGCCGCGATCCGGCCCCTTTGTCTTACGTGACTCTCCAGGAACAGCGGTGTGTGCTGAGCTGGTTCCTAGGCTGGGGGCCTCCTCAGAAAGAGCGCTTTCTGCAAGACCTGATTTCTAAGGCAGTACCAGGAAAAGTCTGTAGCTTGTTGGAGCAGCTCAACACACTCCAGGTGAGCGGATCTTTTCATTATACCGCTGACGTTAAGAAAGACCTCAGCACCTTCACAGGTCTTGGAACCACTGCAAAAGAAGGAAATATGTCTCATAAGGGAATTTGACCAAAAAAAAACCAAATGTAGACAAAGTGCCACTTATCCAAGTCGTAGGCAGGACTTTAAGACATGTTTGGTGTCCAAATTCTGCTACTTTAGCTGAGAACTGGAGCTACGAGTCTTAACGGTGCTTTCATACACTTGAAGTCAATAGTCACCCAAATGGAGCCCGGCAATATGATGATATTTATCATTATCGTGATAAACTGTGGGCACGATTTGCTTCTCTGAGCGTATCTTGACGTCGTTAATACTGTAAGAACACCGTAAAACATCACGTTTAATTTTAAGGAGCATCATTGGTCCTGTTTAAGTGAACATATTGTACTGTGGTGTGAAAAACACTGAATAAAAATTATCTGCACTTTGATTTTTTGGGGGAAAGAATGGCGTTGTTTGGCTCTTTTCCCTTAGTTTCATCTTAAAACATATCGTGATCTCGTAAATCAGGGAAATGGACCAAAAAAATTGACTCCAAATAATATGATAAGATTTTTTTTTTTGCCATATCGCCCACCCCTACACCCAAATCATTTACATACCTCCCTGAAACTTCTCTCAACCCACCCTCCCCCTCACACTGCCTGCAGAGTACAAGAACATGATGGTCGTTTTGTCATTGTTTTACCTCATAGTAAGTAATAAAGTGTCCCAAACCACACTGACTAGTCTGTGCACTGTTGATGAAGAGCTGGATGTGGTTTTTTGCGAATCTTGGCAGTGTATTTATTGGAAAGATTTGGGTGACTATTGACTTCTACTGTTGTGTAGCTCCAGTGTTACTAAAGAAGCGAAGCGCTGACCTACTGTAGCGTCCCTGCCCGCTCGAGAGTCCAAGAGTATTCATCCTACTGAAGCTCTGTGGTCAGAAACCGATGAGTGAAGAAGGGGTAGTGAACATATACCCCATGGAAACAGGAAGCCACTGGTGAGATCTCATTGGTGCCCTCAAATATTCGTGTGAAAATGAGTTTTTAATGGAAGCCAGCAATCGTGACGGGAGAATGGTGACAAAAAACGAGACATTTGACTTTGTCTCACAGTTTTCTCAAGAGTTTCAATACAAAATGTCAGTGGATAGTTCTGGAGGGTGGTGTCCTGTACTACTTGAATGACCATGGTCACTAACAACATCTAGTCCAAGGTGCTACAGTACAGGCGAAAAACAAGACGACCCAATACCCCTCCCCCTCCCCCAACTAAATTCCCTCCTTTGTGTCTTTCTCTGCACTTTAGGTTAAAGACCACCCACCCAACATTTTCGAGTGTCAGTTGAGGCTGTGGAATCAGTGGTTTGAGTCGTGGAGCGAAGACGAGAGGAATGCATTCCTGAACAGCCTGGAAGAGCGAGATCCAATCTTTGTCTCCCAGTTCTACAGGGGACTGGCTAGTACTGCGGGAAGAGACTGACGGCTTCTGTTGTTTGGTGTTTTTTTGTATATTTCTTTCTATTTGTATGTTGCCGCTTGGGGAAAGTGCATAGAAACATCTCCAAGCTCTTGGCAGGCCTCAATAACGGTCAAAGGTTCGAATATCAGCCTGACCATAAGCTAATTTATATATAGGTTAATATTTAAGCCAGTGCTTCAACCATGACTAAGCTTTTATGCATTTTTGATAAGCACAGTTGGATGCCTCACGTCTTTACAGTGGTGGTGATGGGAACCAGATGTCGAGATGTCTACAACACGAATATTTCACGTTTCTTTTATGATGGAAACCACCAGTGAATGGACACCGAACTTAAATATATAGGTTGATAATGGTTAAATAGTGGTAACTCTGAAAAAACATGTTTCCTTTGGGAACTGTTTGGCCTCACAACGGCCTGGGTGTGTCTCTCCGCCATGACTATACACTTTAGGCAAAAACGATAAACATTGTTCATCAGGCAGTCGATCCATGAACCTTCTGAGAGGGGGCTGTGAGGGGCCATGAAAGTCCATGAAAGTCTGGTTTCCATCACCACCACTGTCAACAGTTCTGACCTGGTCAGTTTTTCTCAAATGGAGAACGGGTGGAATTCCTGTTCCGTATATATTAGGCGCGTTAGTAGCTGGGACTGTTGGGAGTGTTGATGACTTTCTGTCCTTTTGGAGCTATAGGTGGTTTAACTCCATGTGTTCTGAAGGCATAATGGTGTTCCACTACCTCAGATCGTCCCACTTGGGGGTGTTTTGAAACATCTGCTGCATCTGTAAGGTGTGGTCGATTGCACCAGACAACCGAGAACGCACTTTGCCACCTGCCCACTTTGCCACCTACCCCCCGTTCTGATTTTATCCAAATGAATTTCCGTTCTTTTCCTGAAAAACATGAGTGGATGAATCTGTGGTGCTCTGTGTAAATGATGGGATAGGTGTGTGTACACTATGGTTGAGAGATAAAGGATGAGTATGGCATTAAAGTACAGAACGTCACCTTACACGCCATGATTGTTCTGTTTGGCAGCGTCTGTCTGCACCACATCTTCTCCCAGTCAAGTCGTAACCAATTCTACTTACTAGCTGGGACTCATGACATGACCACCCCCCACCCCCCCAAACACTGGGAGGGTGCTTTCTCTAAGCAGAGCTGTGTAGAGGACATACTTACTTTAAAAAAACAAAGGCCAGTGGTGGCCTAGTGGTTAGGACCTAAGTCCAGGCCTGGGCACCACTGAGGTTCCCTTGAGTAAGGTACCGTCCCGCTACACTGCTCCCGGGGCGCTGTTGGCCAGAATCCTTGGGTTCTGGAATTCATGTGGATGTTACTTTGACCTGTGCCATCTACCCAAACATTTTTGCAGACCAAGGCCCTTGATGGTGGTTTGAGGAACGTGAAACGGAGTTCAAGGTGTTGACTTGGCCTCCAGATTTTCCTCAGATCTTAATCTGATTGAGTATTTGTGGGCAATGCTGGACATTCTGATTGGATTATTGCTGAATAATAAAGAGAGTGGTGAATTCGGCCCAGGGCCCAAGGTCCCTTAAACTCCAGGACCCTTGACACCTCACCATCCATAGGCCCTGAAACCACTTGGCCAAGACCAAACAGATCATTTTAGACTAAACGTCTCTCCGCTTCTGCGTTAATCTCCAATCGAGGACACTGTACTCCGTAAAAACCCAGACTTTTCGTTGATGCCGCCCCCGTGACGCTCACAGCCGGCTGAAACTGGTTCCATACGTGGCGAACACCCACAGTGTGTAGAACTGCTGTATAATCTCTAGTTAACCATCATTCAGGGCCCAGAGACCTTCAATACACAGTGAAGCTCTACGCTCCTGATCTTTCTGCCGAACACTCGTCTTTGGGACGTCCCACTTATAGGGGAGGACGCTTTTCCAGAAGACCTTTCATTTAACTTTTAGATTGCTCTCTCTCTCTCGCTCTCTTTCTCTCTCTCTCTCTCTCTCTCTCTCTCTCTCTCTCTCTCTCTCTCTCTCTCTCTCTCTCTCTTATTTAAATAAAACCTTTAAAAATTATTTTGGTGAATCCTGACCTCTCCTTGAAGACACATCGACACTCACTAACATCAAGAGTAAGGACGACGTTCCTGGACAAACTATGGTTTTGGACACGTGCATAAATCTGAAGTTGTGCCTTGTGCAATTTTTTTTGCGTTAGGTCATCAAAATAGAGCCTAAGGACAGAGCCCCGCCCACTAAAACCAGCCCCTCCCACTAGACGCTGCTATTTTACTTTACATTGCCCTTCGCACCAGACTCTACCCCCCGCCTACCAGACTCTGCCCCCGCCCACTACACGCTGCCCCTCCTACCACCTGTTGTCAGCAGCACAGCCGCTGTGGGCAGTGCCACACTGTCGCCCGCGAGCGGAGAAGAGAGGTACCAGCCGAGGCTTCGACGTGAATCTGAGAAGGTGAGGGAGGCTGCTGTGGTTCGTGTAGATTAGTGTCTAGCATGTCTGCTTCCGGCCGAGGCGCGGTTTCACCACTGTGTTCAGATTCCTGTTCGTTCAGGCGAGACCACGCGACCGTTTATAGCCACAATGTAGCAAAAAAAAATAAAAATCTCTAAAACTTGTAATGACTTCGGCGATTCGTCGTCCTGTCATTTCGCCTGCTGCGCAAGAGCGAGACCGAATCGTTCGTTTAAATCGGCTCCTTTCCATGAAGTCCGATTCGCCAAAGAATCGTTCCTTTGAATCGGCTCCTTTCCATGAAGTCCGATTCGCCAAAGAATCGTTCGTTTGAATCGGTTCCTTTCTATAGTCCAGTCGCACTGAGGAGTGTGTGTGGTGGTGGGGAGGGTTGGCTAAGGTTCGACCTAGAAAACCAGCTGTGTCGGTTCCTGAAATGAGTCACTCGAACGGGAGGGGACTCGGGTTTTCCCGCAATGTCAGTTCTGTTTGATTCGCAGGTCTGTTGGTGTCTTGCTGCGTGCGATACACCGTGTGGTCTCTGTCGGTGGTCCAAAGTCCAGCACAGTTCGATTTCCCCGATGAAAACACCCGTTAACGAGCGGTTCACGGGCGAATGAACGGTGCCGTTTTGTAACTTGACTGATCGTCGTGCTCGAGTCAGCTGAACCACTCGATCCGGACAGTTCGAATGAATCGGTTCGATGAATCATTCTCTATGGTTGCAAAAGTGGACCGCAGTTTTGGCTCGTTCCCTATGTATATATCTCTTTATACACTGATCGGCCATAACATTAACACCACTGGCAAGTAAAGAGATAACACTGACTCTCTAGTTACTCCACTACAGTGGCACCGGTCAGGGTGGTGGGGTGTGATAGGCAGCAAGTGAACAGTCAGTTCTTGGAGTTGATACGCTGGAAGCAGGAAAAAAACGGGTGAGCATTAGGATCCGAGCCACTTTGACAAGGGTCTTACTGTGACGGCTAGAGCGTCTCCCAAAGCGGCACATCTTGTGTTCCAGGTGGGCCCACCAGAAAAAATGATCCAAGGAAGGACAACAGGGCACCAATCATGGGCACCCAAGGCTCACTGATGCATGTTGGGAGTGAAGGCCAGCCTGTCTGATTCCACAGAAGAGCTACTGCGGTGTAAAAAGTGAATTCTGACTCTGATAGACACACTCAGCGTCAGGCAGGTGGTGTTAATGTTGTGGCTGATGGGTGTATGTGGGTGTGAGTGTGTATATATCAGTAAACGTATACGTGTCTGTTACAGATGGCGCTCTCTGGCTGGGTGTGTGTAGTGACTGGTGCTTCCCGGGGCATCGGAAGAGGCATCGCGTTGCAGCTTTCTGAAGCCGGGGCCACCGTCTACATCACTGGCAGACAGATGAAGACCCTACAGCAGACTGCAGACGAGGTGAGCTCGCGTACCGACTACTGAAGTAGCACAAACTACACAGTGCATCTAAATGGACAGTGGGGCTGATAAAATGGCCAGTGCGAGTGTACCTAATGTAGTGGCTCACTGGTGTGATTACGTGCACTGGCTTCCCAGTGGAGGCCTATTGGTTAGGACGTTGCCCTTGGGAATCAGAGGTTCGAGCCCCTGGGCACCGCTGTAGACTGAATATGCAGATATATGAAAATGTGTTGGTTTTTTTCGTGACCTCACGAAACCAGCGAGCTCCAAAATGGGCTGTTTGTGCGGCCTCATTTCCATAAATTGGTTTGTACGGACTGGGGAGTAAAAGCGTACCTGGCAACCAGGGCTGGACAATGTATTGTCTGTTCGTTGTTGTTCCAGAGAGCTGCGGTATGCAAACGAGCTGCTTAACCTTTTAGACCGTCCAGTCGTGTTGGATTTGTGACATCGCAAAAGCTACGATTTGAAAGCAGCTGTTTTTAAAGCGCTAGTTACCACACGTTGACTGCATGGACGGTGGGGAGTGAATGTACGTTTCAAGGCTTTCACGACACTTTTTACCTAGAGAAGTGTGGCCGAAAGCCATCACAACCACAGTATACAGCGATATGTCGGCAATGCTGATATTTTGTTGCTATCGTGCAGCCCTAGTGGCGACCCTCGGTCCCAGAGATTCACTATAAAGACACTATACGGTTAGCAACATTACAATGCTAGGCTAAACAATTAGCAACATTACACTGGGACAATAACAATAAAAATTAAAATAAAAATAGAAACCCGTCTCTTCTAATCATAAAAATATCAACTGACTGTACAGTGCGGTTGTGAGCATTGGATTGTGTGTAACAGTATTGCACAAGTGTGTAAGTTAAGTGTGACTTAACCAGTATTATTGTGTAGTGTTAGCTCTACGCGTCACACCGCGGTGTGTTAAACAGTGTGACAGCACTGGGACAGTGTTTTACGTCCTCCTAAAGGGAAATGAGGCCCTTGGCCGATGAGTGAGCCAACGGCGAGGAAAAAACCCCTAAGCTGGAGGAAGAAACCTCAGAAGGGGGAACCCGTCCTCCTCTGGTTGACGCCGGATAGAAATAACAAACAAAGGTCTCAGTTTCTAGAGGCCGCATCAGCTAAAAGCCTATAGCTTGGAGCGACACATCTAGCGTATGCATATGAAGCACATATTGCTGTGCTGGAATCAGACATATGGTGAAAAAAATGGTAAAACAATGTTTATTTTGAAAATAAAAAAGATTACCAGTTTAAATAATGCAGAAAAAATCCGAAGACCAACCAAAACACATGCACTGTGTGTTCGGACCCCTTTCTATCAGCGTCAGCGTCACTTTCCAAACCACTATAGCTCTTCCGCCAACCCAACGCTCTGGCCTACATTTAGTGAGCCTTGGGTGCCCATGACCCTGTCGCGGATCCACCAGTTCTCCTTCCTACTAGTACTGGAACACGTCTAGCCATCACAAGACCTTTCGGCTCAGATCCCATTTCTCCCGCTTCCAGCACGTCAACTTCAGGAACTGACTGTTCACTGGCTGCCTAATACATCCCCACCCCCCTGACAGGAGCCGTTGTAATGAAATAGCCAGAGAGTCAATGTTACTCACGCCACCGGTCAGTGGTGCTAATGTTATGGCTGATCTGTGTGTAAATATGGCATTTGTGGCCTGAAGACATAAAACACGACTGGGTTTCAAAATGACACACAATGCCGCTGTTGATCGCTCGTTTACGTCAGTGTGTGTGCGTGTCCACAGGTGAACGAGAGAGGCGGCCGCTGCCTGCCGGTGGTCTGCGACTCGTCCAAAGATGACGACATCAAGGAGCTGTTTGAGCGAGTCCAGCGTGAGCAAAGCGGGAGGCTGGACGTCCTCGTGAACAACGCGTACGCCGGCGTGCATGTGAGTCATAAGCGGGTGCGGATGCGGGGGCCTGGGCCTGCGGGTGTCTTGTTTGCTTGTTTGTGGAGCTGAAAACACTAGAGGTCCGTTGTCACGTGTATACGCATCCCCAAAACTCTTCGTTGCAGTGGAACAGACACGTGGATGTGGTTTAGGACACAGTATGACTTACTGTAAGCCAAGGCCTCACAAGCTGCAGTCTCTTCCCTCATGAACCGTTGGCGGTGCAGCTCCCATCACTACTGCATTTACACTCCGTATATACACTGTATGTATTGTAAAGGAACTGCATACACTGTATAGCTCACTGTATAGACTATTGCTTATTATATAATGTGTAGTACATTGTATATATACTGTATATTGTCTACTATTTATTGTGTACTGTGTATATATAAGCACATACGTATAAAGGCCTATATGCTGCATACATACCCACATGGTATATTCTACCACATATTCTATACTCCATACTGTACATTGTGTACAATCGTGTATATTGTATATTGTGTTCAAGTGTACATCCCACTTGACACATATTGTACATTAAGCGTGTATATTATATTATTATATTATATTATATTGTGGGCAGTGGAGGCCTAGTGGTCAGGACGCTGCCTTTGTGACCTGAAGGTCGTAGGTTCGAGTCCCTGGGCACCACCGAGGTTCCCTTGACTAAGGTACCGTCCCACTACACTGCTCCCCAGGCGCTGTTGGTAGCCGCCCGCTGCTCCACGTGTGCACGTGTGATGGGTTAAACGCAGAGGTCACATTTCGTTGTGGTGCTTGAGTGTGTTCACAATGACAAAGAGTCACTTTCATATATTGTCTTCTATGGATCGCTGTATTTTGCTCATTTTTATAGCTGGCAGTAAGTCATACCGTGTCCTATACCACGTACACAAGTCTGCACCACCTGAAGAAGACCTGAATGGGGCTGAGAGAAGTTTTGGGGGCGTGTTCATTGGGAGGATTTGGGCGACGGTTGTGCTCTAGCGTCTTGTCTCGCAGCTCCGGCGCTGCATCTGAAGTGTGTGGAAAATTGCGCAAAAATCCGATTTTTCACAGAAATGGCCTCAGGGCCTCATGACCTGTTTCCATCCGTATGTGTAGCGAGTTGGTTTGGAGCGTAAATGTGGGCCGTATAGGGAGCCTCGAGAACCACTGGCCTACAAAACGTCATTTAGCAATTGTATGTGTATATATGACTGTATATGTCAAAACATTCATTAGGATTATTAATATGGAGTTGTTTCCGTGACCTGAAGGTCGCCGGTTCAAATCCCAGACCGGTACATGTACCACTGAGGTCCCCATGAGCAAGGTACCGTCCCCGAGCACTGCCCACGTCAGCTGCCCACTGCTCCTACAGGGATGGGCACATAAATGCAGAGGGCACTATTCGTGATGTGCTGTGTTGTGCTGTGGTGTGTTCACAATGACAAATAATCATTCACTTTCATTATCAGAGTCTAAAATTACAAAAAAAATACAAAATAATTTCCTCTCACCTCAGACATAGTAGGACTGGCACATGCCAGCAGAACCTGTGTGGGCAGGCACAGTCAGAGCGCCCAGGGAGCAGTTGGGGGGGGTTGGGTGACCTGCTAAAGGGCACTTCAGCCATGGGGGTAGAGGGAGGGCAATGTCAAAAGTCATGTTTCTCCAAGGATGTTTATTTGCTTCTCTGGATTTCTAATATTCTTAACTGTAGCTACGGTAGACTGCTCTAGGTGAGCTACCTTCACCCTCCCAGTGCTGGTAGTACTGTGTAATCTGGGGGAGTCCTGGTTATTGAGTGGAATTGAGGAGAAAATGGGGGGGGATAAAATCAGATGTTATACAATTTGCGGTTCATGGATTTGGATACAGGTCGAGGCTGAGACTTGTGGCCCACCACTCTTCAAAAAGTGCTAAAAATCCAAACAAAAGGTGCATTGCTCAAGAATGTGTTAGCAAAATCAGTGCGGGTGGGGGAAAAGGCTGGAAAAAGAAATCATGTTCATCAATGTTCTTCATATATTCTGATGTTTGTCTAGGCTATTTTTGACAGCTTGGGAAAGAAATTCTGGGAAGTGGATCCCAACATCTGGGATGACATCAATAACACCGGCCTCAGGTAGGAAGCCGATAAGGTTGCGTTGCACTTTTGTGTCTGTGAATGTCGTGTGCAGCCAAACGTGCCTAACCTGATCATGCACACTATTTGCTTCTCTGGATTTCTAATATTCTACATTGGAGCTACAGTAGATTGCTCTAGGTGAGCTAGCTAGTCAGTCTTCATGCTTGCAGTCACTACATGACTTTTCCCCTCTATTTCTGTGGGATCGAACCGGCCAAGCTAACCTTCACTCCCCCCATGGTTCAGTGACCCGGTCAACGATTCACCAGTCGTCCTTTCTTGGACCACTTTTGGTAGGTACTAACTACGGCACGCCCGGAACACTGGACACAAGGCCAAGGCTTCGAGAACAGACTGTTCACTTGCTGCCTAAGAAACCCCACCAATGTTAATCAATGTTAATAGTCAATGTTGTCTTTATCTTTACCTGTCAGTGGTGTTAATGTTATGGCTGATCTGTGTCCCACAAAGTGTAGAGTCTCTCAGTGACGCCAGTGCTCTGCTGTTCCTGCAGGGGGCACTATTTCTGCTCTGTATATGCAGCCCGCTTGATGGTGGCTCAAGGCAGGGGCCTTATAGTTACCATATCATCCATGGGAGGCTTAAGGTATCTCTTCAGCGTGCCCTATGGCATTGGAAAAGCTGCGGTGAGTCAGCGAGGACGTCCGTTTTACCGTTTTTAACCTGTGTTTACTTCTTTATCATTTTCTCTTATCCAGTTTGTGCCACTGCATGGGAGTTGTAGTTCATTGTGCCTATGTTCCCAGTGTGACAGACTAGCTGCAGATACCGCCGTGGAGCTGAAGAGCAGAGGGGTGGCTTCTATAAGCCTCTGGCCCGGTGCCGTGCAGACAGAGGTGGTGACCGAGCGCATAGATCAAGAGGAAGAGGTTTTGACCGAAATGTTGGGCCGAGGGGTAAATATGACGCATGCGGTGGACGAGCGATATGATGATGTTCGATGGTTGTAATTGGCAGTAACTTTTTAGGTATAGATTTGGCCTAAAACGACTGTGTGTCTGCTCGTTCTCCCAGTGGAAGGAGGTGTTCATGCGCGGCGAGACGACCCAACTGAGCGGGAAATGCATCGTTGAGCTGGCCAAAGGTAGGACTTGGTTTAGTCAATCATTTCTAGACACAGTAACCCTCACAGGAGCAATCAGACGTGGCGTTGTTGTTGCATCTGTCACAGTAACGCGGTTCCTACTAGTCACGGAATGTTAAAAAGTGTAATCCAGATGTGCAAAATGAGGGGATTTGGTCATTTTCGGGCCAAGTCATGGAGTATCAGGGAAGGCTACTTGTAGCATGTAATTTGAGGGGGGGGGGGGGGTCGAGCCACTGACTCTGAAGGTCACAAACCTGCTTCTCTAGTCTTTAGTCCACGGCTCCCTGCTTTTCATCAGGATTGGGCTACGTGTGCTTGGTGAAAACTGAATCCATCAAGCTTTTGCCCCCAGAACCACTAGTACCTTCATTCTGACAACCACACTATTTAAATTTTAGCAAGACAACAAACCTGGGGCACTTAATGGTTAATGAAGCCCACTCGTCCTTCGGTAAGACCACTGGCAGTGAAAATTTATGGCTAAGTGTGTGATTTAGGCCTCGTCCACATGGGCATCCAACTCGTGGATAAGTGACTAGATTATCAGGATTTCGGCAGAAATTGACTGCATTCCACGTTTTTTGACACCGTCATTTTCCTGTTTCCAGCTTCAAGAACTGACTGTTCACTTACTGTCTAATATACCCCCCCCCCCGACAGGTGCCATAGTAATAATATAGCTAAAGAGTCAATGTTATTTACCTCAGCTGTCAGTGGTGTTAATGTTATGGCTGATCGCTGTATATTCTACTCACAAACTGCTTGACTGACCATCTCTGATTCTTCTGGTTCTACAGACAAAAATCTGATGTCACTAACTGGCAAAGTGTTGTTGACGTGCGATCTCGCGAGGCGCTACGGCTTACAGGACGTTGACGGTAAGTGAATTCATCCTTTGTTCATTCTCTCAGCTGATTCTTTCATGCTGGATTTGAGTCTGAAGTTAAACTAATGCAGCGTGGGTTACAGTTTCCGAGACAACACACAGCCCAGTCTGTGATTTTCTGGAACTGCAACTAATTAGTGAAGTGAAAGTGACACCACAACGAAATGTGACCTCTGCATTTAACCCATCACACGTGCACACGTGGAGCAGTGGGCAGCTACCAACAGCGCCCAGGGAGCAGTGTAGCGGGACGGTACCTTGCTCAAGGGTACCTCAGTAGTGCCCGGGCCGGGATTCGAACCTGCAACCTTAAGGTTGCAAAGGCAGCATCCTAACCACTAGGCCACCACTGCCCACTAATTAGTGATTGTGCTTTATTGTCTGTTACATTTTTGTCTTCGAATTTGCCTGTGATCTTCTGATCAGTTGATTGTATTGTTTTCGCATAGTTTCCCATAGGAATAAATGGTGAGCGAACTTTAATAGACTTTTTTTTTTTATTATTAATTTTTTTGTATAATAATCTTTTTAATAATAATAATTACTACAATAATACTAATAATTACTATAATACTACTACTAATAATAATAATAATTACTATAACAATAACAATAAAAATATTATTATTATAGTAATTATTAGTAGTATTATTTTAGTAATTTTTATTATAGTAATTGTAATTATTATTATTATTATTATTATTATTATTATAGTAATTATAATTCGTATTATTGTAGTAATTATTATTAGTATTATTATAGTTATTATTATTATTGTTATTATGAAAGAGTACGCAACGCAGTATAACAATTTTGAATGGAACCAGCCTTTTTCTCATAATATAGCTAAATACTGTATTCTATCTTGCTCGTTTAGCTAACAATGTTGAAAGTAGTTTCTCTCTCTCTGTTTTCCCTGAAGGTCGCAGCGTAGCGGATGTCACCTCTTTGAAGTTCCTCCTCACTCTGGTTCCTTACCTGTCCTGGCTCTCCGTAGTCACTCCCTCCTTTATCAGAGTGCCACGGTTTGTGCTCAGCTTGGCCAGCAGCAAGTTCTGAAACGGAGGGAGAGAGAGAGTGGGCATGTGGGTTGGGAGGCAAGAGATGACGATGGGGTTGGTTAATGGGAGGGAAGCAGCTGCAATGGATGGCGTTTTAAGTAGGCTGCTTTAATGAGACACGGCCAATCCGAACAGAGGCCAGAGATAAAGAGAATGTAAACGGTTTCAGATTTCACAAGGGGGCCAAAATCACATGGAAGGTATGGGTTCTTCTGTTCTCTTGTGACTGCTGACTGAATGCACTAAGAATGCTGATGCACTATGCTTGCACTGAAGAATGTTCGGTTTGAAATCAGCTATTCATGGTCAATTCGATCTTTAATTTAATCACTTTTGCAAAATGAGGTGGGCTAGATTTTATGTTGTAGGTAGTAAAACTAAACTGAAGAATTTGTTGGGCCTTTTTGCCAATTAAAAAAAAATTTCCTCAATATGGAAAGTTATCTATTTCATAGATACGTTCAACAAATTTAGTTTCTTTTGGGGTGAAAAAAGGTATTTTTTCATATTTCTTGTATTAAAATGGGGAGATATTCCATTGAAAGCTTATAGAAATATATTTTGTGGTTTAATTTTGTAAGAAATTTAATTAATGAGCCAACCATTCTAACCACCACAGATCCTGGGGTCCAATTGCATGACGTTATTTTACTTTATGGGGTTTGAATATGTCTCTTAACTGAA
Organism: Arnoldichthys spilopterus; assembly: GCA_037974385.1. NCBI lineage: Eukaryota > Metazoa > Chordata > Actinopteri > Characiformes > Lepidarchidae > Arnoldichthys > Arnoldichthys spilopterus. The sequence continues at coordinate 3,082 of JBBPDA010166462.1, read as the reverse complement.
AATGTAAAGGCCCCTATATGATGGAAAACCAATAATTGAAAATAAAGAGCTCAATGTTGCGTATAAACACTGTTGTACCGTGTCCGTTTTGAGTCCTATGTCTATTTTAAGCCTGTTCTGAACTGATTGTTTTTATGATGTCACAACAACATATCCTACGGCGCTTTCGCACTCATCACTCGCGGCCAATTAGAGCCGAGGTCGTTTACATGTATCTGTCTTAAAGGGACATTAACACACCTTCACAGCTCGGACTGTTGGACAGCTGCATCGTAGATCAACTTCAGTTAAGATGCCTATTGGAAGGCCTCCAAAATATCAACAGGGAAGTGCTAATACATTGCTAAATTTCCACTGAAATACCATCAATACACACGGCACTAAGAGTAAATGGCTCCAGGGTAGTCAGGTACATCAGTGAGCCTTATCGATCCTGAGGAGTCAGCATCCAAACTCAAAATATAGAATGAGTTCATTGAACGTTTAATCTAGAGCACTGCTGTACTATGGCAGGGATAATGTATAGTCTGCCAGTCATTTTCGTAAAAAGTAGGGGTTGGGCTGCTCAAGCCAGATCCGTTTTCAACAAGGAAAAGCACCAGCAAAGCGTCCAGCCAAAAAAAACACCACTCCTACGAGCGGGAAACACACAAAATCGTTTGGTATTTCGTAAAACGAGTGCATGGCGCGACACGGACTGGAATGAGCCGTCACGACACTAGCAAAACCACTTGGCCTCATGCTTTCCACTGGTGCAAAATAGGGCCCCCTGTATTCTCCTAAATAACACCAGGTAGCAAGGGTTCTCTTCCGTTTGTTACTGGGTACAGAGAGCGTTTCCACAGTCCCTTACACCTAAAATAAATAGAAACTGGCTATTGTTCAACTTTTTCTAGAACTTTCTAGAACTTTCTGGGACTGTCTAGAAAAGATCAAAATTCACCTGTTTGGCCACTATGAATAGGAAACTCATGTGGGCCGTGGTCATAAAATCAAAGTTTGTGATGAATGCAGCCGTTTTTACATCGGCTTTAGACGTAAGCAGTTGAAATATAACACTTAGACGCCAGAAACAACAACTGTGTAACAGTTATTGAGATGATAATACCGCATGTCACCAAACTGCTACAATGTAAATTGTGGACTGATATGAAAGATGTGAATCAGAAGCTTGTTATCAAGATGTCAGATGTTGGGATCCATCCTTCAGTTCAACCTTCTGCAGCTTTTAGAATCAGCAAATCTTACCCACTGTTAGTCTTGGTCCTTGCCATTATTTCAGCAGCAAGAGAACGAAAATGACAAGGTTTCTGCGAAACTCTCCACCTCGGCCACACCCCTCACCCGGCCCCTTTATCTGGGAGGGCCAATAAGCAGCACTCCTCAGCAGCCGAAATAAGCCTCTACAAAAAGAAAGAGCAAAACCTGCCAAACAAAGGCTGAGGCTTTGTTAAATGATGAACAACAGGATTAAACTTTTACGTAAAAGTGAACACTTGTATGAAGTTCCAAATTTGGGTTTAATTTTATCCCGTTCGTTCGTGTCAACGGAACAATTTTGGGGGCGAATGGGGAACGAGTATCTGGATATTCGTTCAGAGTGCCTGAAAAATGCCATAATCACAACACACCGTCACAAAGCAAAACACTGAGGGGCGGGGCAACTCAGGGAGGAGGCCTCTTGCACCCATCCAGTCTACACATGTGGTCATTTTGGTTTGCACCAGTGCCTTAAATTGCCATCTTGATAACACGTGATTGAGCGGGGGGTTCATTCTTGAGGAGAGATTGTGGTTCACACAGTTTTGAACCTAACACCTACTGGCAATTAAAACGAATGGTGGTTACATATGGCAGATTACTACACGCCATCATTTTACTCAGTCATGCTTTAAAGGTCGGGCGCCAAAAAGGTTGAGCGATCCTTCCTTGACACATCTTATCACAGACCAGAAAAGATAAGGTGCTGAGTAATAAGTGGAGTGCCCGGCTGAATTTGGGATCACGTACCTAGTATGTCGCAATGTTGTCGTTACTAACCGCTTAGTCAGGATGAACCATTCGAATTTCACCAAATTCCAATACATGTTTGGGAAATTGTTGGTTTTTCTCAACATATTAGAACAAGCAAACAACTTCACCCCTCTTTGACACACTGCCTACACATAAAGGCGATTACGCTGCAGGAAATGGCGCGTACAAAACCGGAAAAACGTGCAAAACGTTAGTACATTTATCACACCTTAAGAGTCCGTAAAATTAGAATCGGGCGTTCCAGATTGATTAGAACCGTGTGGAACCTTTCTCGTTTCAGCCATCTAGGGTCTCACGTTTTCTTCGCTATTGACGGGTATGGGGTCATGTCGAGCTCTAAAAGACTCTCTACGGCCTTTACAAATTAAGGTTGGTGGTTATAAGTCTGGCAAGAGATTCAAAAAGATCGTCTACATGACACGTAAACAACGCCACTACGATCACAAAGAGGCTGGACAGATTTGACCCGCATGAGAGGCGTGTCAGGAAAAACCTTTGCTCTCCATAAGGAACATTAGGGCAAGATCCACCTGAGTTGGCCTACAGGTGATTCAAGAAGCAGTGTATATCTATATACTCGTAACAACAGTAACAGTACAGGAATATTATATATAGCCCATGTGTTTAACCATATTTAAAGGCAATTCTGCCTTATACACGGACACGTGAAGCTTATAACAGGAATAAACGCAACATATTCTTCATTCTTTATGATTTTGTCTGAACTTGAAGCCTGTTTCTCACTATTACTGACGTTCTCAGTCTATAAACTCTCTGTTGACCTGATCCTTTCTTTAGTGAGGGCACATTACAGTCCAGTTAAAGAGAATATAAACAGTAAACTGTGAATGTAAACTAGTTAAAGCGCCTGCTAACAGCTAATCAGTATAGACAATATTTTTGACAATTTTTTGTCATCCATCCATCCATCCGTCCGTCCATTTTCTAAACCGCTTCTTCTGTTTCCGGGTCAGCCAATCCCAGCTGACTGCGGGCCTAAGGCGGGGTTCACCCAGGACAGGAGGCTCCACCCATCACAGGGCAACAC
>JBBPDA010166424.1:0-17833 GCA_037974385.1 Arnoldichthys spilopterus | reverse complement strand
TTTTAAGGTGGTTACATTATTTGTGAGCAGGTTTTGTTTTCATGCTAGAGTCATTCCAAACTAAATAATCTGGCAGATCAAGTCAAGCATAAAGGAATTCAAGCTTCTGTTTCATTTATACTACCCTGCAAAAATGTAAAGACGTTCTCCAATTAGATGTTCAAATATTATAATTGAATATTGAATTACTGAACTGAGAACAAAATGATTATAATAATAATAATAATAATTATTATTATTATATAAGTTTACAGCTGGTGAAAGCTGAAAAATTAATTGAGTGCAATATAACCATATTTGACTGCACCTTTTTTGGTCAGATTATGAAATCTTTTACCTTTTATTATGCAATTTTAAAAAGTGTTCAAAAAGGCTTTATGTAAGATACCTACACAATTTGATGCTTGGTCGTGTGTTTTGAATGTTCACAACTAAAAGTTTACCTCTTTAAAGGTTTTTGCTTTATATTTTCTCAAAATTAACTTGTTTCAGACCTTTATTCCCCATTTCAGGACATTTACATCTCATCAACATATAGAGGATTATCCCTTAATATTTTTAATAGTTTTTGCACATGATAATGTATTTGACTTAGAACCATACTTCAAAATCAATAAATATTGATATATTAAAGTAAGTCAGATTGTATAAAATTATAAAAAATAAATGACCAGATCCACCAAGTTCTATGTAAACTAGCACAGAATGACCTTTGCTGGGTGTCAGATGTGGAACCTAAACCACCAACAACTGCAATCAGGGGATTTGCAGCAGATTTCACTTCACAGTTCATAAAAATAATCTGTTAAGTAAATCCAAAAAGATCAAGTGCACAGTTAACTAGCCTTAGTTGTAATCTAGCCTTAGTAGTAAGCCTCAGTTTCTCATAATTCTTATTTTAGGGTCACAGCATCAATTGATCTGCTGGTCATCAGCAGAGAGGCTTGTGATTTCACATGGATTGAGAAGATTGCACATTTTGAGCTGTGGTAATGCTGTGAGCTGGACCCGAATCTCCTTGTTTACCTTCTGCTCCATGTTGGCGAAGTGTAGAGAAGTGCAGAGTGGCTGTGGGGTGCAGAAGGGAGGAGGGAGGCTTGTTATCACACTCACTCAGGGCTCCTGTCTGTCAGTCTGGCAACGTAACAGCACATCATTTAGTGTAATGGAAACAAGTAGGCCTTTAACAGTCACACATGCCGTCTATCACCACTAGAGGTCACTGAAGGCTTTTACCAACTCGGATGTCCTTAGGACATGGATATGTGCCAGTATTGTGAGACACTATATAAAATCCAGCCACTTTAAAGTAAACCCATTGCAGACACAATGCACACATACAGCTTGTATAGTCTCCATAGAAATGAAAAGCTAATATAATAAAAGGCAGCCATACATGAGCCTCAGGCCACCATGTCCAGTGCCAAATGTTTCATGGAGGGGTATGAATGCCCCTAGCATTGGGCTGTGGATCTGAACACAGAGTACTCTCTGAAGTAATGGAGCTCCCTCCAGTATCTTTGGGAGGAGATGGAGTGCTGTTTATGATCCAGAACTAAGTATCTGAACTAAGTATCTGACCTCATAAGAACCTCACATTAAAGTAAATACATTAAAGTAAAAATAATAATAATAAATTAATTTAATAAATTAACTAAATAATTCATTAAATGTGCTAAAATGAGGAGATATGTTTTAAGTTTTATTTTAAAAATATTTGAACCCATGATCTTTTGGTTTTCAAGACCGACCCCTTGAATGCATGTAGATTGATGGTGTGGGGTTGTTAATCTACTTATCTACTTATTAATCTACATACTAATCTATTGATTAATCTACTCATTTTTAATTTAATTATTTATCACAAAAAAAACAAGGGTGTTTAGAAATCAGGTTATGCTTGGATTTAAACTAAAAGATCAAGGACAGAGTGTAACTTGAGTTTGTGTGTGTGTGTGTGTGTGTGTGTGTGCTCAGGATTGATCTCAGGAAGGCCAGTGGGTACACACACCAAGAACAAAATTAGACAGGGTCTAGGTCACCATGGAAACACAAGGGAATGACACCCAGCCAATTACAAATTCACCAAAATGTTCTATTGTTCCACTAAATGGCGAGGTCTCCCCAGTAGCAGAGTGAGTGCGTACATATCAGAACTTCATTATCATGAGGAAGATAACAGAAATGTACATGAAATTACCCAGACAAACAGTCTTTGCTGAGTCACATTATTACCCTCACAGACAATGAAGAGAATGATTATCCTGACATTAACATTCTTCATCATCATGCATAATGAGACCCAATGGTGACTCACTCTCAAAACGTAAGGTTACTGCAGTGACTTTCAGTCTGGTTTAATGCTTTTCCCCACTGCTTTCCTCCCCTTAGCCTGAGTGCTGAAATTGCAGGTACATGGCAATATTGTGCTATCAAGTTGATTCTGTCTCCTGGTGAGATATGGATAGTGTTTCTCCATAACCTTCCATGTTTTGTTTCTTTGTGTGTAGAGACACATCATTTCCTCTTTGAAATAATAAGTGCCTGTCTATGTTGCATTTTTTGACTGCTGAATTCTTTGTTGTTAATCATTAACCCAAGCAGACGAAAGCTGTCCATCATTGAAGTTCACCATCAATGGTTAACAGAGCAGTCATTCCTGTTGTTTTCTTCATACTGACTTGAAGTCCCATCTCTTCTCTCCATTCTTTAACTTTGCTCATAACGGACACTAGGTCTTCCTAAACCTTCTGCTGTATGTGTCATATCATCTTCCATCTTCTTCCATCAATATTGAATGCATAATCATCTTATTCAGGTCCTGCTTCTCTTATTAAATTATACATGTTGATCAAATATGGTTACAGGCCTTTGCTGATGTAGAACAAGTCTTTTCATTTTCAGTCATGAATGTGGTTTTTTGATCAATGTAGAGTAGGGTTTGGTAACTCTGGTCCTGGAGGGCCAGTGTCCAGCACAGTTTGGTAACTTACCTCACCAAACACACTCACTTAACCCTGCAATAATCGGACACACCCACCTCTAACGTAGAGGTTGCTCATTAGATGAGATGCTTAGGAATAATAGGGTTAAGTTTAAGACAATGATAACATAAAATTAGTGAGTAGGGAAGCTCTAGTTACATGATATATATATGCAGGTCCTGCTGCTAACAGACAAGCCTTGAATGAAGGTTATGCTTAATCATTAGAAATTAAACCAAAAGTATGTTTTTAATCCAGTAGATTTCATGAAGTTGTTACATTTCATATCTTTAGGCCTAATAATGTTGTATTTTATGTGCACGATGTGCATTTAAATTTATTTGAGGTGGAGCCCTATTGGGTTGAGAAAGGCTTTACTTTACTTATTAAACACACAGTAAACGATAAAAGATACAGAGATTTGTTAACATCTTTTATGTAAATTTTTGTTGTTTGTTTTAAAATTTGAAACAAATTTCATAATTTAAAAATGGCAGCTTCATTTACCATTTAACATCAAAAAATATTTCAACTTTGAAAAGAACCTATATGTGTGTGTGTGTGTGTGCGCATGTGCATGTACGTATTTATATCTTTCGTAAGTACTGAGGTATTGTACTTTGTTCAGTCTTGTATACATGCAGTTAAATGCAAATGTTTGAACACCCACAGTCAAATTACAAACAATTTTAATAGTAATGAGTGGATAAGCTTACATGCTCTACAGCGAATAAACTACAACTATAAGCTAAACTATAAGCGAATAAACATAAAACAAAAAACGATAACAGCACACATGTTTTTAAGCAAATTAATATTCTATGTGCATTAAAATGTGCAGAAGTGTGCTCTCTGTAGAGGATGTGTACTTATTTACACAATAAAACATTGTTTCATCAGGGGTGTCAAAACCTTTTGTATACTAGCATATCTTTTGTGTGTGCTGTTAAAAAAAAAAACAACATCCACACATCCTGAATATTTTCATCCTGACTCTCTGCACTTTATAAAGGGTTTTTTACCATGCTATTTCTTTACCCTACTGTCTTCCTCAGAACACACACACACACACATATACACACGCCGAGCGCTGGTGTTTTGGTCTTAAATGTCACCTCCACTTTTGTTGACCTACTCATGTAGATAAATGGATTGGAAGTGTGTACTTTCCACATTTGAAACTGCTAAGCTTTTCTCTCAGTGATGTTTGGAATCATTGTAAGTTCAAGGATACTAAGTAATCTCTCGCTCTATCAGTGTGTCACACACACTCATTTACACACACACATCACTGTCTTTTCTCTCAGACACAGATACTCCCTCAAAAGGATATTCATGTATGTGATTGCGCAAGTTTACATCTGTTTACTGGAAAAGTCAGCGTGTATATTACTGAGTGTGTGGGTGTGTGTGTGTGTGTGTGTGTGCATGTATTATAATCAATATTACTGTATATAAAAGCCAGTGTATTATATCATATACAAAATGTAATGGAAGGCAAAGCAGCTCTTGAAGGCATATTTTAAAAGCACAGATCAGCCCCAGCTGCTGAGGACAGGTGGATACAAGTTCAGACTGCTTAGGGCCTGTAGACAATTAAGATGTTTGGGGAGGCCTTCACTTCTTTTGAAATGTTTTGAAAAATGACTGTGTGTCTTGGTTATTTTTCAGTGAAGTGTGAAAGATACCTGCACAGGTTTTACCAACAAACAACTTTCTTTCAGTGAGCATAGTTCTTTCATCATAAATCATTCACTATGCAGTTCATATGATCTGTATATGGAAGCAAAAAAAGAACAAGAACAAGAAAAAAAGCCTGTTTTATATCATTGTTTTGTGATGTCACAAACATCAAAGTATAAATTACATTAACCAACTTATTTGGTCTACAGCAGTTTAGCTCCTCCCATTAATACTGACGTTATAAGTATAGTGTTCTCTGGACAGCATTTTGAGTGAGGGACAATACAGGCCACCGAATCAGAACAGAGATCATTTACATATACGTTTCATGAGTTTTTATTTTTTAATAATTCTGTTGAAGCATGGTTGAAAAGCAATGTCTGACTTTTATTAGTTCCATTTCATAGAATTTTTATTTATTATTACTTTTGTCTGATTAAAGTTATTTTTGTGACCATTTTGAGTTTTTCTTTCATTGACTGAAGGGTACCAACAATTTTGTCCATGTGTGTATCAATCTTAAAGTTGGTTTATATACAGCATGGCACAAATAAATGTAGCAAAATTGCAAAACAATAATTATTTGTTGACGAATTTAACACACCATGGGTATTCATATGTTGGAGGTGTTAGTTTTATTTCTAGAGAATTGATCAACCCAGACTGGCTAGCTGTGTTTGAGGTAAGGTATTTGTAAAAAGAAATAAAATGATTAGCAAATACTGGAGTGGACAGTGAAAGCCATCAGTCATTGTTGTGGGGAAACAGGAGAAGCACACGTAACTTTTCAACAAGCTACACAATGGTTGTGTTAATTCTTTTCACTGAGAAATTATTAAAAATGTTATTTTTCACACACAAAAGTTTGCCTTTGATGTAAAAGTGGCAAGATATTGTAGTGGGAATAATAGTACAGGGAAATGTTTTTGTGAAAGACCCTTTAAAGGCACAGTAACTTATGATTGTTTTGACATATAAATCTATATAAAATGTTGTGGAAATTTTGAATACGAGAAAAATGTACGATATGTAGGACTTGTGCCTTAGCTTTATTAGCTTTTTGCTAATGCTTTTGGATGAATTAGATTAAAGCTTCCTTGGAATCATGGATAGGCTTTGCCCAATTAATAATTTAACAATTAACAATTTTTCCCCCCACAATAAACTTCTACTTGCCTTTAATATGTTTAATTATTCCAAATAGACCAAGTACAAGCTCATAAAAAAATTTACAGGCAATGTAATTTCCATCTGTGAAGAATGTACACCTGTGAAGGTGATATACATCTACAGCTTATCTTTAACTGTGCAAACTGAATATGTCCATTATATCTTTACAAAACTGCAAGATTTATATTGAAACTGCACCATGTTAACACTTTTTGGCTGTATATTTTTAGTGTCTGGACCACTGACCACAGAAACATCATGATGCACTTTCAGTAGTGCCACATACACTACCATTGCAATTATCATGTTGATGCTGTGCTGAAAATAGCTCCCCATGCAAGTAATATCTGGTTGGTGATGGTCCTGTGGTGGTCCATTTCTACCTAAGAATGGGTAAAGGGATGCTGGTAAATTGCAACAGATGAGCTATAGTTTATAAAGTTACAAAGTGCATCTATATTGAGAGCGTTGGATCAGGCCCATGATTAATTATATTAGCTCCACTTATATTATCAGTACATTTTGCTGTTTACAATTGAAGTCCTGTTTCAATGCATCATTTGTAAGTCCCCTTTCCTATCCCCACTGTAGGGAATTAATGAGAACTAAGTACATTTACTTCATTTCTTTACAGTTATCACTGTTAATTTCTGATTAATTTAATCATGATTGTATTTAAACTCTGCAAGTATTGCAGTACTACTCTGATTTTCTTATTAAGGTTTGGTTGTAAAAAAAAAAAACATCATTAACTTAAAGAAATTCTAAAAATGACTTATTGAAAATCACAGGCTTTTCTGTGGTATATACATCCATATATCTTCTAAACTGCTTTTTCCATTTCGGGTCACGGGGAAGCTGGAGCCAATCCCAGCTAACCTTGGGCCTAGGGCATGGTTCACTCAGGAAAATTTATAGTATCCATTTAACCTATTGCAAGCCTTTGGACAGTGTGAGGAAACCTACATGAACATGGGGAGAGCTTGCGAACTCAGCACAAAAAGGCACCCGTGGCCGACCCAGAGATCAAACCCAGGACCTTCTTGCTGCGAGGTGACAACGCTAACCACTGCGCTACCATGCTGCCCTGGTGTATACATCTATGCATATAAGTGCATTCTCCCATTGGTTAGTGACAATGGAAACAACTAATCATTTTTTAAATTTCTGGGACCAATTTTGTGTGAAGGAGTTCTTTGTGAGACTCTTTACTGAGGGAATCATTCTATAAATTATATATATATGAAGTAAAATATATATCATTGCATCTATCACAGGCTTCAAATAAAACCTAATGGGAACAAAAGATCCTATTAATCTGTCTGAACTGCAGTTTTGTGAGAGCAGCCAGCCATTAACAAGGTCCTCTGTTTGATTATTTGATTGTTTGCTTTTAAGTGGGCAGTGGTGGCCTAGTGGTTAGGACATCTCCCATCCTGGTCCGGGCACTACTGAGGTACCCTTAACAAGGTACCATCCTGCTACACTGCTCCCTGGGCACTGTTGATAGCTGCTCGCTGCTGCACGTGTGATGGATTAAATGCAGAGGTCACATTTTGTTATGGAGTGTGTTCACAATGACAAATAGTCACTTTCACTTCATTCAAATTCAGAAACCTTTACTGATCCCAAAGGAAACTGTTGGTTACAGACAAAAAAAACAAGTATAAAAAGTAAGAAAAATCAATATAAAATAATAAATAAAAAAGAATATATGGCTCTTCAGCTGTTGTTACATGCTGCTGCAAGGTTCGCACCTGTGCACTAAAGTTTGGTGGAGTGTAGTGGCTGGTTAATGTTTAAATGTCTGTGCTTGATCTAGATAATCACCTGAAATTCCCCATATGGGCAATAGTGAAATTAGCCTATTCATTGTCATAGAGTTGTGTTTTTACCTGCATTTTGCCACTGTTTTGATATACATGGCCTGAGCTGAAGGCCTAGGCCTAACTCTGCATTTAGCAGAAAAATTACATTTTCAAAACGAAAATAAACATATTTTAAAGAGAAATATGGCTTTTTATTTAGAATTTTTTTTTTTCATAAATATTTTTAGCACATTTCAGTATACATTATTCATTTATATGTTCAAAATGATTTCAAATGTTCTTCACAGGGCACATGGAAGTAATGTCACGCCTTTAGACACTGACCATAGCTCACAGTAAGCTGCCTGAATATACTGCTCTTTTTCTAGGACTTTACCACTGGGTTAGCCAGACTGCAGGTAGAACTAGCATTCTAACAAGATAAGGAACCCTTATGGGCTCAGTCGGAATATGTGCTGGGTAATGCAGCAGTCTGAAGAATAGAGCTAGTACTCGAAGATCTCTGCACTGAATCACCCCTTTCTATCTCTGGTGACCCCCTCCCAACCCCTGCACACAGGCTCTACCTTGCCCTTCACTGATCTTGAGAACAGTGCCGCATACAAATTTCCACGTCACTTACCACAGAGGCTCTCTCTCTTTCCCTCTCTCTCTCTCCCTCTTTCTCTTTCTCTTTCTCACACACACACACACACACAAACACACACACACACACACACAAACACACACACACACACACACACAAAGGTGATGATGTACCTATGTGAGATACCCAATAGTCTAATAAGGCAGAGTTCTTAATTCATGCACATCGCTGGCAAAAAAGCTATTCTCTGCTCCTCTGACACACACCACTATTTTTTTTCAGGCTAGAAATGTAGACATGCATACACAGACACAGCATATGATATAATGAACAGATGATGAAAAAACAGAGAGTACGTTTCTTACCTTCTCTTTCTCCACCTTTGTCAGAGGGGCTGTGTTGCCGGTTAGTAATTCTTCTACGTATCATCAGACACGTCTTTTCCTCTCTCCATCCCACCCCTCCTCACTCCCCATCCCCACCCTCCACCCTCTCTCTTCCTCTCTCTCATACGCACACCAAGCCGTCCTCTCGGGCCATTCATAATTTCACGGACATGACAAGTGCACACACCCACCAGCCCAGACACACACTGACTGTGATGGTTCCCATGAGTGTGTGTATACAATGAGTTGCCAGAAAACAAGGTACACCCCTCACACATACACAACAGCAAATCTTACCAGCATTTCTAGATGAACTTAAAAATAAAGATTCCTAAATGCCCTTGGCTTAGACATAATGTAAAAACCTTTATTTGGTCTAGGGTTTCTGAGTTTTAATCCTAGAAGGTCCTGATCCCAGTTCAGGGTTCGCCCACTGAACCTGGCAATAAAAAGATTAAAATCAGATTTGTTTGAGCAGGGAGTTCATCAAACACTGTGACTCTAGGATCAGAAATCTTCTTTATTGTAAGTGAAGGTTCTTTAAACTTTTTAAAGGTTCTTCACGCTTTTACATCTCAGTTATAAACATAGATGTTCATGGGACCAAAAATGGCTCTTTGATGAATCACTCCAACATGCAGTCACACTATGATACTAGACAGGTGTACCTAATAAACTGGTAACCTGCTGTACACTGTATGTCAAAATGTATTTAGACATTCTTACTGATTAAGTATGGCTCCAGCAAGGCACACCCACTGCTGATACACATGTTCAATTGTGCAAACACAGCTTGTATCAACTCCATTGTTGGGGCTGACATCACTTTAATATTACTTTCTGAGTGGTTCTATATCTTTCCTTGTACTATAAGAGTTGCCCTGTGTTATGTCTTTCTATTATAAATGTATTTTATTCAAATTTGTTACATTTTACAATTAAATCATTACCTGAATTTCATTGGATTTAAACTTAAACTTGACTAATAAAACCTAGTACTCTGCGCTGTTGGTAGGAGTCTACTGGCTGACTGAAGGTTGGTATTTATTTATTTTTTCTTACATTGATGTCTTTGACTTGAACAACTGAGCAATGCAATAAATAAACAAATGCTTGAAAGTGGAGTACCAATCAAAAAATGCACAAATACTTAAATAAAATTCAGTAATTACCTAAAACCCAGATAGCATGAATGCTGCTGGTTTAGCAACTAGGTCTGTATCTCACTCACTGATGTGCAAAAACCACTTGCTATGAGCCTTATATCATTTGTTCATCTTTTTATCGTTTATCAGTTTAAATGCTCTGTGAGAGGAGAGATTATGCAAGCTGTGGTGATTCATCCATGCATCCAACTTTGGGCATGAAACACAATTTTTTTTTTTGCAGTGCATACATATTCAGCAGTAACTAGCCCCTATTAGCAGACTACTGTTCCCAGATGTCTAGAACACTCACTGAATGCAAACAGTTCCACACATTATTGGTCTAACTTGTAGTATAAAGCCTCTCCAGAAGGGCAAAGGCAGCCTTTGCACTAAAGCAGAGATAAACTCCTTACTATCTTTGATGAATAAAGGAAAAGAAATTAAACTCCAAACCTTGTCACTCTTATGACTATAACCTATTATTTCCTTTGAGAATCCAAACATCATGTGTTGCCTGTCATTTGGGTGGGTGGTTATGAGTCAAATCGAGCTCCCAACTTGCCCGCCTTCATTTCTAACTAGAGAACTGATGCACACAAAGGCATGATGCCTCTGAAACACAGCCAGAATGCATCAGAGACAAGGCACCATGTTTCCTCACACCTATTTAAGTGGGAAGTGTCAAGCATTGATGATGTCATTAGTCTGTGATATGCCCTAGCCGTGTGCGGTCTGATGAGGAAAGAACAGTAAACCATACTGTCAAGGGAGGTGGGCTAAATACAGTGAAGATGATGCAGTACATAATTACTCATAGGCTGCATGTAAAATGACGCTGTGCTTCTTTACACAATGACCATCAGCTTTCAGCTGTAATCATCACTTAGGCTGTGTCCATATGTGCCACCAAAAGAATGTGGAGGAACCAAGGGAAGGCCAGGAACAGGAAGAATGAATTAAATGAGCAAAAACTGGGGAAACAGGACAGCAGTTTCATTTCAACGTCTTCAAAGCATCGTTAATGTTGAAATAAGCCCAGATGAACATGAAAAGCACTCCTGTAATTCTCCTGGTTGCTCATCAGTTGCATCACATGTGCCTAGTTACCCATCAGTTGCAAAACATGGCCTCCTATTATTTGTGCATGACCTTCTCTTCCATGTGCCTTTTGTTCAGATATCAAGTACAAAATGCAAAAAACAATGATTATATATATACATAATTTTTAACTGGCCTCCTCCATGCTCTCAATTCTTTTAAGGTATGCATGAATTAAGGTTAAAGCAAAAATATGTAAAGATTGGGTAGCATTTATTAATGGATCTATCTCTAGGACTGCAAGTGAATCCTGAATTGTGCCTTTTTGGTTCTCCACAATTGCAACTGAGGAGCATGAGGCTGTAAAGTGTCACATTTCTTACTCTATTGTTCAAAGAGGGGCTAATGAGTATCTTCCATGCAGCCTTTGGCGAGGACCATGACAGCAGCAGCACATAAGATCAGCAAATTAGTTCACGAAAGTACAAACTTCACTAAAAATGGCATATGTACACATGTAAATCTATAACCCTTGAGATTTGGCTGTTCACGTGACCTTCAGGAGGATTGAAGGCTTTGGGCTTTTAGGAGTGCTCTTAAGGGTCTTCAGAAGGTGTTTGGGACAAAAATGCTCTCTCTCATAAAGCTTCTCTAAACCAGAACTGCTTTTATCTTGAAGAAGCAACAGTAACATTTGATAAATATAGATGCAGTCAGTGTTCAGGAAATCAGCTTAGATATTTAAAAGGGCACATGGATTTATTGTGAAAAATTACAGTAGTTGCATATAAAAGAGGCCCAACAAGATATGAAAAGGCAAAATTGGTCTTAGCTGGTGTGACATTCCTTTCCAAAAGAGTTTTACTCTCTACTATTTTCTGACCTCCACTACATAAAATTTCTCACTCTTGCACTTGAGGCATAATCAAATGTATACCTGTATATCCAAATATGTTATTCCATGTATTCTTGATGAATTCCATATAAGCAAAAAGTCAAACATTACCACACACTGGTAATATAACTAGCTAGCCATCTAACTAACTTGCTAGCTAGCTAACAAGCACAGCTTAAATATGTAAAAATTATTTGCAAATTATTACATTATCTGTTAAAGGCAGCATTGTTGCATAGCAAGAAAGTCATACGCTGATATACTTCCTGGACTTTTCTTTCTGTGTGGGTTTCTGCAGAGAATTTTCTACCATTGTCTAATAACGGACCAGGAGGTTGACTGGAGATGCTAAATTGTCCTCAAATATGTGTTTTACCTCCTTTTGCCTTATAGGCACTGGGAAAGACACAGCATGTTTAAAATAAGCAGCTTAGACAAGGAATGAATGCTGCTTTTTTCACAAGAATAAATGGGAATACAGTTAAAACATTAGCAGAAGTAGTGTTGTCCTGGTATACCAGTCAGATGGTGATTACAGCTTGTAGACATCACATTAATGTTGATGTGCGAATAACACGCTCAATCACCTCTCCAAGCGAATGCATGCAATGCATACGCTTAAAATAAAAATTGTCACGAACAATGAGAATGTCATTAATGACCATGGAGAGAGTGGTATCAGATGTAGGGAGTAAAAGCTAGTTGGAAATGTGTAGAAAGATTACTTGATATGCCTGCATTTGGGAGGAATGACAAGATGGCAGTGAGAAATGACTATACATAAATAACAAGGCACATAATGCATTCACAGGAGTGTGTATTCCAGTATTACACTATGTTAGACCTGAACAGCAAATGCAAAAGTGCAGAGAACAAGTCACAAATCATGCAATGCCATTTTTCACAATGTTCATGATGCGCAATACAACAAAATGCATGCAAGTGAAAGTGAACAATAAATGGAAATCATAAAACATGTGTAAGTGTATCAAATATTGTAAATAAATATGAGACCATTCTCAATCATAAAGGGTAAAACATTCCACAGCATAAGAAAATAAATACATATCACCGCAATCTTTTCCACAAAAACTTCTCTGCATGTAGTTTTCATTACTTCTATAAAATTAGATTAATAAACCATACAATAATGAAGAGCTATATTAAAAAAAGCCACCTTTCCATTTTAATACAGCATAACTAGACAGTTCACAGATTTTTGTATCTGAACACTCCCCCCCTCCCCTCCCTCACAAACACACAAACACACACACGCACGCACGCACTATACATAAGTGTCACATAAAGGATGTGCCCTCACAGTGAGGTGCCATTGTTGGAGCCTACATTGTCCTTCTCGCTGTTTTTTTTCTCTTTACTAGGCTCTTTACTCCTCTCATTAACATCATGTTTCCCCTGTTTCTCTGTAGGCCCAGCAGGCTGAGCATGGTTTGAAGGCTTTTCTGACTCCTCTCTGGGCCTCTCTCCATTTTTTTGCTCCACTGGAAGCTGCAAGAACTGTGGCAGCTCCAGTTGCTCTTTGGTTAGTAAACCACGCTGGTCATCTGCCCTGCTGCACTGAGCGCGATTCAGCATCTCCACCAGACCTGAGTGATAAATGCATCATTTGAAGAAAGATCAAAAAAAGTACAAAGTACACTGTTGTAAGCAGAAAACTGACCCTTGGCACTTCCTTGCAAGCAGAGTAAAGGGAGGTGCAAGCCCAAAGAGAGATGGACAAGTTCTGCAGTGGCTCAAGATAATAAGGAAGCCTGCTGAATTTTGGTAGATTTAAATCAGTTGGAAATTGAAGCTCATAAAAGAGCTGATTACAGTACGTACCATCCATCTCATGCATTCTTTTGGGTTTGGTGTTTGTTCGGCCCACGTCTGCACCTGTAGCAGCCTTCATTTCGGAAGTGCCTGAATCAGCACAGAAAATGGAACCAAAATAAAAGCATGAGGGATGTGGCACGTTTAAATTACTTCAGTACTAGAAACTTTTGACATTTCCCTTAACTGTCTTATAATCCAGCTTAACTGCCCATCAGTCAATGACAGTTTTCACAAGCAGCTAGCCTATTTTTTATACTTTAATGTAATGTATTGTAATGATCTCTCTGTACCTCCCCAGTGCCTTTACACAGAGGTAGATAGATCAGTGCATGCCAAGTTAGTTGGATTGATAGACACGCTCAGGAATCAACACTAGTTTAGAAGGCCTGGTTTAAGCCTTAAATGTCTAGGTAAGATGCCAGGTTAGGCTTTAAAATCACATCCAAAAAACACCACAGGACTTTCATACTTGGTCCTTGTTTTGTAATCTGTTGATCAAAGTGTACTGACATTGTCTACACTTTGATTATATATGGCTCTGACTAAGGCCTCTTCAACAGCTAGGAAAAAATCAATTTTAACCAATATCAGCAGCACGTTTTATTTACAATCAAGCTTTCAACAAGTACAGAAACAAGCATTGGAAACACCAGAAAAACAATGATAATGCTGTAAAAGCTCATTTTAAATTCATGTATTGGGCTTGAGAGACTTTACTGCATGACATGCTGTGATGAAAAAGGTTATTTTACTGTGAGCCTTGGACTGAAAAGTGCTGGCAACGTTTTTTAATTACCCTGCCAGAATCACACTTTGATGAACATACATTTATTCAGCATCCTGACATCCTAGAAAAGCACTCTCTCAGATGGGTGGTTTGATATTAAGAAGAAGTGAGAAAAAGGCAGGAAGACAGTATGTCTTTATTAATATTCTAACACTATGCAATACAGTCCATTACTCAACTCCATCCACAGTAGAGTTCAGAATTTGATACTCATGATATATTGGATAAAGCCTGAACGAAGGAAAATTTATATGAGTTATGAGTGGCATAATCCAATGGAGACTGCTGGTGGGAAGAGTTCAGCATATAGGAGTATAAGGGAGTGGGATGTGGATTGCAGCTGGCGATGATGCACACCGTACCATTATTTGCATGGTAATATCAATGTTTTAATGCAATTGTTGCACCCTTAGTATTAACCTAGGTATATGCAGTTAGGTTGCAAAACCAGTGTCCTAAGGCCTGTGATCACACTAGCAATGGTGTAGTGAATTGATGTACAGTTTTGACATCCAAACAAAAAAATTCAAAAAGAAAATGAGAGAGAGAGAGAGAGAGTGAGTGAGATATTAAGGACTTGGAAGTGGGATTCACTGCTGCAGCAGTATTAGCTCACAGTAATTGGCCAGTGAGGAGCTAAAGGCTCAGAGAGATGAAAAGGTTGATGGGATGTGAAGTGGCCACAAAGGAGCTCATGAATTGAAACACTGACATGAGCAGACAACAAGCTAAACACACACATTTAAGGCTAGAGCTAGAGAGAGTGCTAGATAGAGTTAGAGTTCGAAAGAGAGCGAGTGAGAGCGAACTAGGTAGAGCTAGACAGAGCTAGAGACAGCGAGAGCTAGACAGAGCTAGAGAGAGCGAGAGCTAGACAGAGCTAGAGCTACAGCTATAGTGAGAACGCTAGACGGAGCTATAGACGGAGCGAGAGAGAGCTAGATAAAAGTGTAAGCTTATTAAAAAATAAAGTAACAGCTAAGCCATCATCTGCCTACTCACTTTTGACTTTGTCCAGACAGAGAGTCTTGTTGGCCAGCCGGAAGACGTTGGTGTTCATGTTTAAGGGTTCTTTTGATCCACTCTGATGTGAAAATAAAAGAGCGACTCAGTCACAAGGCTTCACAAAAAATGTTACAGAAATAAAACCGAACTAGTATCAGAAACCATAAAGTGCTAAGCTATTTTAAACTGCACATGCTGTAAATAAGGACACAGACACACACCATGGTGATGACAGCATCCTGTGGTCGGAGGTTGTGCTTCTGCAGAACAGAGGAAAGTGCTTCTCCCAGAGTTTTACTGGACTTTACTATGATGGCTGTAGTCTTCCCTATAAACACTACCTCCAACCTACACACACAAACAAATACAAATGAACATCAGGTCCTTGTGAGCAGGGGGGATGTGGCTTTTGAGGTCTGTTTTAATATAGCAGACCTTTAAAAACTAATTCTACATAAAGATGCCAAACGCTCACATCAAATGTTTGATTCTTAATTACGTAAACAATTCATAGCATCATTTGTGTAAATGCTATAAGTTTGAATACGCTTTAACAGTGTAAGAACCTATACATAGGGTTAAGGTACTAAGTCAAATATTTCTAGAACTTTATTCTGAAATCAAAATATATTTCTTGTGAGGGTTCAATACGCTAAATCAATTGAAGATCATACATTCTACCAAGTGTGTGTGAGACTAACTTACATAAATGTCACTCGGAGTTCCAAGGAGACCTGCTGGTCCCGGAGTACAGAGCTGTCCTGGTCCAAGGATAGAGGCTGCTGCAGAAGATATCACATCATTACACACACCATCAGTTCTCAGTGGCTCAGTGACCCCAGCAGGGATGATCTCTGGAGCCATTGGTAATGTCAACATTTAGTATAATTTACCAACATGTAACCAATATTTTCATAAACGACAAGCCACATCAAATTACCCCTCATATCTTAACTCGTCTATTTTAACAGTTCAGCAGTGCATTCTCAGCACAGCAGTCACACTGACATGGTAGAGGTATGTCAGAGAGTGTGTGTGTGTGTGTGTGTGTGTGTGTGTGTGTGTGTGTGTGTGTGTGTGCGCACAGAGTGGATCACACAACAGCTGAACTTTAACACCTCAGCATCACTGCTAAACTGAGAATATTCCACCAACCAAAAATATTCAGCCAACAGTGTCCGGTGGCTCGTGGTCAGAAACTGACTGCTGACTAGAGGATGACCAAAAAACTGCAGCAATAGATGAATGGTCATCAATATCTTTATATTATTAGACACATCCAAGTTGTTGGTCCACCTTAAAGATGTAAACAGTGAGTGGAGACACTGTTTAAAAACTGTAGCAGTACGCCTGCACACACACACACAATTTCACCTTATGCCAGATGTAGCTGATCAGCAAAGACATTTTGCCTCTTTAGAATTGGAGCTAACAAAGTTGCTAAACAATAGTATCCAATTTTCACCCAAAGTTTTTCATAAATACATCATCAAAACCTCTCTTAACCTACTAATCCCACAATCAGCTTTTCATTAAGGTGGTGTAGATTGTGGATGTGGTTTAAGATACAGACTTAATGTGAGCTATATTTGAATAAAAGATCAATATGTAGCAGCAGTTTTAGACAAGAGTGTTTTCACAAACCACCTCGAGGTAGGAGTGCCGATCTAGAATCAGTTTTTATTGCATGTACAAGAGAAATCTAATTCAAGAGCAGTCCTGTCTAGCACCGGGTGAAATGGCTGCCTGTAGTGGTTAAATGTTGTTCATTTTTGTCATACATGTCCTAAACCACACTGACAAGTCTGCACCACCATAATAAAGAGATGGATGTGCTTATGGCAGGTTGAGAGAGGTTTTGGAGATGTATTTACAAAAAAGACTGGGGTGATTTTTGACTGACTTGTTTGTTAACAAATGTTAGCATTATAGCTGAAGCATGTACACAAAAATGTAGACCCAATGAAATGTCTTTGCTGATCACTAGGGTAAGGGGAAAATTGTGTGGATTTGATTTTTTCATGTTACATGTTATTCATTTATTAAATCTTAAAGAAAATCTGAAAAATATTACTTTCAGTATTACAAGTGTTGGCATGAACAGGACAAAAATCTAAAATTATTTGTGAATTGTTGGTGTATCCTACAGTCATGGGGTTTTTGGGTTAAATCTCACTGCCAATATGGATTATTTACCAAAAATCCCTTTAGTATTAAGCTTAATCGATGACTAAGAAACGTAAGAACATAAACCAAGAAGTATCTTCAGTGGTGCACTGTTTGCCTTCAGCTAAAAAAGCTTGACACACAAGTACCTAAAACTTATATTTTTAAATATATTATTCTTCTGTCTGTGAGATGTTCAGCTTGTCATGTATTTAACCAGTAAATTCTATTTGCAATACTGCACGACCCTTTAATATAGTCAAGGATATTAAAAAAACCTAAGGGTGGTCTCAATCATTTGCACAGTACACACATATATA
>JBBPDA010166385.1:0-17836 GCA_037974385.1 Arnoldichthys spilopterus | reverse complement strand
GGAGCTACACGGAGACCGACACATTGCTGGTGGTTGTAGGATAAATAACAGGCGCAATTTGCCAAGTGCTTATACAAGTAAGTATGGTCACAATAAGCTGATTCTTTCACAGTGGCCTGCTGCAGCAGGGCTTCAGCCTACACTACTATGCATGGGTCGAAGGGTCAGCCTAGGAAACTATTGGTGTAAACATTAAGAGTTGTAATAATGAATAACTACCATGTTATTATGTTATTTACATTAGCTATAATTTTTTAAATATTTTTAAAACTTTAATTTTATATTTTACAGTAAATTTTAAGAGATTCTGTAACTAGCTAGCTAGTCTGTTATATATGAGAAAGCTATGAGTGATGCTAATAGAAGAACAGGTCTATGCCTTTGATGTGTGACTTATCTTACTTACCCATAACAGCTAGAGCTGTGGCTTTCATAAGATCCTTCTTCAAACTGTCAATCACTTCTAGGCCACTCCCATCCAGATTGCATCTATTAATGGTTCCGTTCCCTGAGCTGATCCAGTAGAGTTTGCTGGAAGAATAGTCTATGGACAGACCTGTGTGGGCAGAGGGAGGGAACAGCAGTTGAAGAATAAAATCCCACTCAGGTTTGCTGCCAACACACACACACATTGGCCACTTTTTTTGGAAACACCTGTCCTGTAGCTCCACCTTGCTGGTGTACAGTAAGAGACTGGAGCCCATGTATTTGGTTGGGCATGTGTGTACCTTTAGTAAATGTATTTAAAAGTTAAGTGTTTCTATTAAAGGCCAGAAAATGGACGTACAGCAGGCATCCCCATCTCCATACCTGGATGCCCTAGTGTCCAGCACTGTTTGGTCTCTTCCATATCACTAAACCTGGTGAATAACAGGTACGTTGAACCAGGTGTGTTTTGAGCAGGTAAATCACCAAAATGTTCTGGATATTGGTGCTTTAGGACTAGAGTCACCTGAAGTACAGGTTAGGTGTTTCTAATAAAGTGGCCACTGAGGTAACACTGTAAGGTGTTTCTTATAAAGTGGCCATTGAGTGGAAACTACAAGGTGGGTGTTTCCAATAAAATGGCCAGTGAGTGGAAACTACAAGTGGGTGTTTCCAATAAAATGGCCAGTGAGTGGATACTACAAGGTAAGTGTTTCTAATAAAACAGCCAGTGAGTGGATACTACAAGGTAAGTGTTTCTAATAAAACAGCCAGTGAGTGGATACCACTGGGTAGGTGTTTCTAATAAAATGACCAGTAAGTGGATACTACAGGGTAGGTGTTTCTAATAAAATGGCCAGTGAATGGATACTACAGGGTAGGTGTTTCTAATAAAATGACCAGCGAGTGGATACTACAAGGTAGGCCAAATGAATGGACGCTACAAGGTTGGTGTTTCTAATAAAGTGGCCAGTGAGTGGAAACACAAAGTGGCGTTTCTAATAAAATGGCCAGTTAGTGGAAGCACAAGGGAGGTGTATCTAAAAAATTGGTCAATGAGTGAAAGCAGCAAATTGTTTCTAATAAACTGGCCAGTGAGTAGATGCCACGGGGTTGAGGGGTTTCCAATAAAGTGTCCCGTGAATGAGGTTCTTCGGCAAATTGGGAATTTGACAGAACAACGGCGCTGATGTAATTTCTCATTAGAAAAGCCGTGTCAAAGAAGAGCACATCCACTCAAGTCCAATCTCTCCTTCCCCAGGGGGAGTTGTTTATTCACAGCGTAATGACATTACTGTCTAAAACCAGTCGAGCTTGTCTCCACACACACACACACGTCACGTTCCACCTCCGTCTTCTCCATCTACATCTGATACATAATTACCGTTATTAAAGATTCGCCTGGAGCTGTAAATCACAGGCACTGCGTGCTGGGAATATTTCGAGTAAAATGGTAAATATGAAGGCGGAGAAGAAAACGGGGTCAGTGTGTTTGGAGATGACTCAATTCTTCTATAACAATGACTTTTTCTACAGCGAAGAACATCGAAGGAGCTGCACATGCTTTAACGATAAAACGAAAATAACAGTGTGTGTGTGTGTGTGTGTGTGTGTGTGTTCTTACAGCACAACAGTAAACTAGTCTGGAGTAGTTTAAGGTGTTTTTTATGTGTGAAATTTGTCAGGAACATCTCGTTAGATGTGACAGATACTGCAACTTTTCATCCTGGGCGGCAGCGTCTTTCAGTGAATTTGTCAAGTGCTTGTTTTTTTTGTGTGTGTTTGTGAAGAATAACATAAAAGCACTGAAGAAACAGGAGCGGTGAACGTTTACTAAATTAAAAAAAAAAGAAAAGAACATAAAAACGAGACACAATGAGAGAAACTAGGCACTTCGAAGCCTGTAGCCTGCAGTCCACTACGGGAGCGGTTTGCTCTTCAGGGGAAATGTTTTAGTAGCTGTGGCTGTTCTAGACAGTTTGTCCTGCTTCTGAGCATCATCCAATCAGCGTCAGTTGTGTTGCGTGGAGTGCCGCCCACTTTCGGGCGATTTCAGTCTGGGTGAAAGTCACCCAGGTCACTTTGGCTCAACTCATGTTAAGGGCATTTGTTTCCAACTGCAGGAACTGCAATGCAATCTGTATGAGGGTCGGGTAATAGGCTTTCCTCATACGTAACCTGGTGTAGGGATGCCCGTCGCAGCCAGCTGTTACGTCTAATGGTTACTTTTGATATCATGACATGAGGTGACCAGAAAGACTAGACTATGTGTAGTGACTTAGCTGTTCATTTTCCCACTGAACGGCTCACCTTAGCCATCATCACAGTGTGAGGTTAAGACCATGTTTACAGTTAGCATAATTTCTCCTGTTGTGATATGACTGCAAAGCTAGAAGAGTTAGCGGCGCTATATACATAGCTTTTGTTTAAATCCAGATACCTCAGATCCACCTTTACCTGTACTTGTAATTGGAGCCTATTAGCCTATAAGAACCAGCTGTGGGCACCACTAGCTTAGCTGCGCCCAAATATTTTGGACATAATCTTGATTTAAAGTGGTCATGCGAAAGATAAAGTGTATATTTTCTGTTATATTCCACTGCTAGTGCTCTAGATCAGCCTAAGGTCACCATGCCCATTGGAAAGAGCGCTATATACAGACCTCCACTATTGGCTGTGGAGGTCTCTGGAGTGATAAAGACACCCCCACCCCAACATTAACACCCCAGATTAGCATTAAACTGACTTTACCGACTGGTTCCTTCTGGTTCTGATAGAGGATCTTGTTGTTACTGCCATCCATGTTGGCCTTGTTTATGGTGTTTCCATCTGTCCAGTACATTTTCCTGGGGAAAACAACATAACAGGGTTATACACACATATATGACCCAACTGTCAAACTCATATTGCCATATGTTGTGTTTGCAGTGCATATACATAGCATGTTTACCCATCTGTTGTCATATATTTAGAACAGTGTTAAAACACTATCAACACGTACACTGTGGATGATTCAGTGGTAACATTAAAGCCACCTGCCTAATGCCATGTGAGTCCCCCTTGTGCACCCAAAACAGCTCTGTCCCATCAAGGCCCAAAGCCTGGACTCCATAAGATATTCATATAGGTATCTGGCAGCAAAACGTAGATCCTTTACGTCCTGTAAGTTGGAAGATCTAGCCTGCATGGATCAAGTCCAGGGCGCCCCACAGATGCTTGATCAGACTGAGATCTGGAGACTTTAAAGACACCTTCAGCTCTTGGTCATGTTCATGGTCAGGGAATATTTTGGTAGGTGCTACGTTAAAAAAGTAGCATCCACATGAATGCATGACCCAGCAGATCATTGCCCAGAGCATCACACTGCCTCTGCAACCTCAAATTTCTATAGCGCATCCTGGTGCCACCTCTTCCCCAGGTGAATGGCACAAATGCACTTGGCCATGGACATAGGAGAAAATGTGATGTTCTGATGCTCTAATGTCCATTGTAGGGGCTTTCGGTGGTGGACAGCTCCATACACAGCAAGCTGTAGTGCACTGTGTTTTTTGATCCCTTTCTATCAGAGCCAGCATTCACTCTCCGTGGCTCTTCTATGGGATTGGACCAGATGGGCTAGCCCTGGGTGCTTACTGGTACACTACTTCCCCATCTTTGGAGCCCGTTTGGTAGGTAGTAAACCCTGTATACCCTCCCACAACAGCTGCCCTGTTGGAGATGTTCTGACCCTCAGATCATTACGCTCGCCCATTTTTCCAACACATCAGCTTCAAAAACTGACTGTTCGCAGCGGTTTTAATGTTTTGGCTGATCGTTCAGTTGTGTCTTAGAAAACAAGTGAATAAATCTGTCACTTCCTTCCTCGTACATCTGGCACGGCACATAATCCGGTGTGACAGATGACTCTCAAGAGTCATTCGAGGTGCAGCCATAAATCATAACAAGGGGATTCTGTGTAGAAAATGTCCGACATCATCACGGAGACACGTGGAATGCATTACCGAACCCAAACAATAGCTCCGTTTTCCATCCTGCAGTACCCTGATGTATGCAAATGAGCGAGCTGTCACTAACCAGCCAAATAACCAGAAGATAAATGCTTGTTTGGGATTGGCTGATGCCCGGCACTGCCTCGTTAAGAGCTTCTTAACGAGCGTATCTGTTCTGCCAGCCTTAATAAGCCGAGCGGTCGGTGAGTGTGACGAGTTTGGTTATTGCAACAGGAGCGAAGCCGGGCGGCAGTGCTGCAAGGCACGCTTCAGTAATTAACTCTCCAACCAATGGGCCGTGTCTGCTCAGCATCTCGGGTAGTAATTAATGTCAGCGCGTGAAAAGTCCCACTGTATCCGAGATACAAGAGTGATGTAGCATCACGGTCTGTTTTAAAGTTACCGCACAGTTTCTTCATCTATAAGCTCTACCTGCTGACTGTCAAGTAAACAAGGGCCCGAAAATAACGGAAATTTGATTTATTTTTAATTTTTAAAGGTAGGACGTACAGTTTCCATGTAGTCTATGCATTTCATATATGACAAATAACAGAGATGAGAAAAAAATAAATAATTACAATTTAGTATGGCAATATTTTTTGGCACCAATATAACTAACACGTATCAATGTTTATTTTTTTAAATAATTTTTTTATACATTACATTTTTTATACATTACATTTTTCCATAAATATTTTTCAAATTATTTAATAGTATGTTATTATTTTTTTTATTTATTAGAGTTTTATTTTGTTACATAATGTCTACTCTGGTAACGGTGCCTCTGAAGTCCACAAGGTGGCGCAAGACCTTGTTCTTGCTTTTGGAGAAATTAGAGTCATGGAGGCGGCTGCAGTGACTCCTATACATAAGCACCGCCTGTTTTCAAGTGGAAGAATCATAATAATGTATCCGGATCCAAATATTGCAATAGTATCATATCGAAACGCCTCGGTGGCAGCTCCGACCAATAGAAAATGAGCCAGATTGTTTTGAACTTGTCATGACTGTGATGTCACAAGCATGAAATTTTGCCCATTCAGTCTACGACAGTGTGGCCCCACCCGTTCAGACGTCAACAACACAAGTGAGGCCTGGACTGCTTTATGGATGATCCAATCAGAACAGAGCTCATTTACATAAATCAGTTTTAAAGGCACAGTAACAAAAACGGCCTTTTTATTTGGGAAGACTGAAGGGAGGTGGGAAAATGGATGTAATGCTCTCTGCAAATGTAATAAGTAGACAAAATTCAAAAATAAGAAATAAGAAGGGTTTCAGTCATGGGCCCTTTATTGCGCTACCCTTTGGCCGGATGCAGGACGAGGCACTTGGGTCTGTCGATGCCATGGATTACGGCGGTTTTGAGCGAGCCGTCCAGACGCGCTACGTTGATCTGAGTCTCGTCGCCGTCAGAACTCATCCAGTACAGGTTCCTGGACAGCCAGTCCACAGCCAGGCCTCGCACATTCAGCACATCTGCACACAGATAAATTAATAAATAAACAGATAAGTAGGTCACAATAAAAAAATAAAAAAATAAAAATAAATTAAATAATTAATTCTTTATTATTTTATTTATTAATTAAAATAATGAAATGTATAAATAAAATAAATTATAAATATATATAAATATTTTTGCAATTATGCATATTTAAATTGTTATTATTGCTATTAATAATAAAAACATGTTTTTTTAAATCAATATATGATAATAATAATAATTTCTACTATACATTATTTAAAGTAATTTATAAATGAAATTTATTTATCTATATATAATTAATATTGGCAGTATTTTTTTTTTTTTTTAAGTACAGGGTATGACTCAATAGTAACAGCCATAATTACTGTCCTACTGTTCATGTCAGGGTGCAGACCATCGGATCTCTGAAACCCCTCAGACACACTTTACCTCCAGACAGGACCGTCTCCAGTCTGGTCCCGTTAATGGACGCTCGTTTTATGGTCCGCGTTTTGACGTCGGCCCAGTAAATCCGTTCATCCATCGCGTCGTAATCCATGGCTGAGACGTCATCGATGTCGGGCACAGTTAAGGCGGTGATGATGTTGAGGTAGGGCTTCTCTAGGTCCACCCCCCGGATCTCAGACCTTCGAGCGTACAGCAAGAACCGCTTCACAGCTACAACACACACACAAACAGCCACAGTGGTTTCTCAGCATCTTATGGAGATGTGTGTGCACACCTCCCCTTGCATGTACAGTCTGGTTTATCCCATTCTTCCTGAGAAGCAGGATGTTCTCCTCTCCTGACCTCTGCACCGCTCTCCGAGGTTTTAAGAAGAGCAAATTCAAACAAACCTCCGTTCTCGCGGGTTAGGAGTTTAGCTAGGTCACGGCTGTCTCCGGAGAGCAGCTGGCGCTACTCCAAGGTCTGAGCTTCACTCTGATTCACTATTAAACTCTCTTGGAATGGCGCTTAGAAAAATACTGTAAAAACATCACTAACCAGGGCCTGGAACGAGCTCTACAGCATACAAAACAGGCACAAAGCTGGCCCACGCTTCCCTGGGGTCCTCACATCAGTGGCCTTACCTTCATTACTACGTAGCATCACAGTGTGACCACCAGGGGTCACCGTCATTTTAATAGATGGGGTTGGAGTGTGTGCCTCACCTGAACAGGTATTACTGGGGTAGGTGTGTAGGTTACCTGGACAGGAGGCTCACCTATGTCAGATGCGACTGAGGGTGGGGCTTACCGTAAAAGGTGATGTTGAGTGGCATGTGTGGCTGGAGGTGTAGCTCACCTTGGCAAGTGCGGTTGTTGCCGGAGAGCTTCATTAGGTAAGGGCAGGCGCAGGAGGCGGAGACATTATAGTCAATCAGGCAGAGATGGGAACAAGGGCCTTTCCCTCCATTGGCGTTGCACGGGTTAGGAGCTGGAAGAGAGAGGAAGAGAGTGAGAGAGAAAGGTAAGTCCAGTCTGAGTGGGGGAGGGCCTAAACCCCACCCCTTCCTGTCCACTTGACTTTGATAGTTTCATTGCTGCACGGACAATATGAATGTGTTGATGCAGTTTTGTGCAGGTGCTCATAAGTGTTATGAAATTTCTCCCAAATTCCAGTTCCATCCACTTGTCCGGACTCTCCCAATTACACCATATCACCAGCACTGGGAGGGTTTTTGGAAGGGCTTTGCAACCAGCATCACATTGAATGATGTGGGAGAGGGAGGGCCATTCTTCCCACCCATCTATGCTCTGTTGGACTCCACCAGGCCACCAGGGATCAAACCAGCAACATTCTGATGGTTGGGCCAAAGCTTAGACGGCTACGCCACTTGGAAGCCCTGACATTAGCGTCGGTTTGGCCTGATTTTCAAGGCTTCGGCATCAATTTGGTAAAGCAATAATGGTGCTGCGCTCTTTCTTATCATTATACACCCCAGCTCAGCAGGACCTGCGGGGTAAGGCCAAGCCGATATAAGTGGTGAAGCAGTAAAACTGTTGTCCACCACTGAGAGTGAAGCTGCATGCTCTTAGCAGTAAGCAGTGATGTGGGAGTCAGGCTGGGCTGCAACGCCCCCAGAGAAGGTTAACAAATGTAATCAAGTCCAGACATCACATCAACAGTTGGCCTGCTTCAGGCTCAGCCGCTCTATTTCCCTCTTTACGTCCGTCTCTAAACGATTCGGACAAATGGACGATAATGGCCGTAAGATGCAGCCGCAGTGTTGGGCTTTTAAAGCGTTATGAAAGTAACGATGTTGGACTGAGAGTGGACCTGCCCACAATAAAGGGGCCCGCCAGCGCTGAGTCCCAGCCAAAATGACTGATTCAAGCAAGGCCAGGAAAATACAACCAAACACAACACACAAAAACACACATAAACTGAGCATAAACATAGTTAACACAAGCTGACATGCTCCAAACACAATGCACATGTCATATACGCTGCACAGAGCAACCTCTCCAAGTATTTTCCACTATTATATGGACACTGATCGACCATAGCATTAAGCCCACCTGTTGAATACTGAGTGGGTCCCTCATGCTTCTATCAGAGTCAATGTTCACTTTTTAGAAGGTCTTCTGTGGGATTGGACCAGATGGGCTAGCCTTCATAAATGAGCCATGGGTGCCCATGACCCTGTAGATGTTATTCCTTGGATCACTTTTGGTAGGTACTAACTGCTGCATTCTGGGAACCCTCCACAAGACCTGGCGTTGAAGAGATGACCCATCAAAATAAAGCTCTCAGACCCATCTTCCAGCACATCAGTGGCATTAATGGAAGACGGAAGCAGGAAAAATGAGTGAGCTTAAAGATCTGAGGGCCAAACTGTGATGGCTAGATTTCTGGTTTAGAACATCTCCAACACAGCAGCTAATGTGGGGGATAGTATGCAACAGTTAGTACCTACCAAAAGTGCTCCAAGCAAGGAGAACCAGTAAGTAGCAACACCCAAGATTCATAGACATGAAAGGTTCACACAGCACACCACAGTCCTGCTCTAGAGAAACGAGGGATCCTACACAATATTTGGTAGGTGGTGTTAATGTTATGGCTGATTGGCGTATATCCACCATTTACTACTAGTTCATTTATCGTGAAAATTTGAAACAATGTAAAGGACAACTGGTATTTTTATCACCCTACTACTTAGCTTCCCTAGTGAAAGGTTTCTAGTGATGCTACTGTTTTAGTGGAGGCATAGTGGTGAGGACATTGCCCTTCAAGTCCCAACCTGGTTACACTGAGGATCCTTTGAGCAAGGTACCGTCCCATAGTGTCCCATTACTGTTATCCAGCTGTAAAAGTACACAAGTAGTGTATATATACACATCCATCTATTTTCTAAACCACTTCTTCTTTTGGGTCACTCTGAAACTCCAGCCAATCTCAGCTGACTAAAGGCCCAAGGTGAGGTTCACCCAGGGCAGGAGGCCAACCCACAGACAGACAACCATTACCACTCATACACCTATGGGCAGTTTAGAGCATCCAGTCAACATACTGCAAGTCGTTGTGCAGTAGGAGGAAACCAGAACACCCAGAGGAAATACACACCCAAATAATAATAATTATTATTATTTTGACAAAAATGTCAGATGGGGGCAATACTGCAAAAACTGACATTAACCCATGTGTGATTTAATTTTATTTCTATAGCACGTTTTTACAGTTGATGTTCTCACAAAGCAGCTTTACTGACAGCCTTGGGATGAACCAAAGCACAGAAGGGGAGTGGTGGCCTAGTGGTTAGGAAATTGCCCTTGGGACCTCAAGGTCGCAGGTTCAAGTCCCAGAGGTTCCCTTGAGCAAGGTACCGTCCCGCTGCTCTGCTCCATGGGCACTGTAGATAGCTGCTCACTGCTCCACATGTGCATGTGTGATGGGTTAAATGCAGAGGTCACATTTCATTGTGGTGCTTTGGTGTGTTCACAATGACAAAGAGTCACTTCCACTTCACATCCTATTTCTATAGGCAGCATCAGCTAAAAGCCAGCTTGAAGCACATGGAGATGGTCTGTGATAGCTGAACTAGTCTGGGACAGGTGATAAGGTAATTAGCATAAGATGTACAATTGGGGCACCAAAAAGTGTGCGTATCGGCCCGATCTGGTCAGACAGACACACGGCCCTCCCACACACATCTGTGCTAATCCCCCAAAACCCTTCCCAGAGCCTGTAATAACCCCTTATCTCGAGTCATTACTTAACAAAGGAAACATGGTTAGGGGCGTAATTCTGCTCCTCCACTCCACAAGCAGACGAACAGCGATGAAATCAGTCAGAGTTTCCGAGCAGCTGGCAGAGGGAAGCATCCCAAGAGCCGGCGCTGGAGGGCCTCGGCCGACCGATCCAATTCTCTTTATTCATTGGATGTTTTTATGGAGCTTTATTCACATGTCTGTGCCCAAAGGACGTATTAATTCTATTAAGAAAATTAAAGGGATACGTCACGGGGGCTTTGCGGGACGGTGCCAAAGCAATGCTTTAGTCATCTCTTTTCTAAAAACAGAAAAAATGATGTTCCAAGTCTGTTTTGCTTGGCAGCAGGCGAGCTACGGAGGGGGAAGAAAACCCGCAAAATGTTTGGCCTGAACATTTTAAAGTTTAATCATAGCTGTCATGTCGGGTTAGATTCATTCTGAATCGCTTTACATGTTTAAGAAGTGTCAGCCGCACTTGGCGTTGTGGGAGGGGTTGGGAGGGGGTCTCAAAGGGGGAGGTGAAATGTGATATTGTTGGGTAATAGTGTTTTGCCCTTCCTGCTAGTGCGCAGTGACGTCATCAAGAAGAAGTCTAAGGGGGAAGATGTGGAAGTTTATACAAATTAATCTTTAAATAATAATCGGAACCGCAAACGAGGTCAAAAGCTTTGATGTCAGGTTTAAAAGATTAGCATTCACGGTCACAAAGCCCCTAAAGGGATGGTTTGCCAAAAACAAATTTTACCTACAAAGAGCAACACCTCCCCTAGATGTGCTCGATCAGCTGAGTCCAAATTCATCCTCTCATGCTTAAAACTAGAAGCTAACACTAGAAGTCAATAGTCACCCAAATGCTTTTCTCTGCAAAACGTTTGTGGAGCCACTCAAATGGCAATCAGCTCTTCATTAAGGTAGAGCAGACTTGTAGGTGTGGTTCAGGACACAGTATGACTTAATGTTAACACTACAGGCTGCCGTTTCAGGCAAACACCAAGGTCACACAAATTCATTGTAGATCAGCTCTCCTGCCCCATGCTGAAGTTCAGTTCATGTTTATAGCTCACAGTGAGTCATACCATGTCCTAAACCACAACTACAAGTCTGCTCCACCTTAATGAAGAGCTGGATGCTGCTTGAGAAGATCCACTGAAGTTTTAGGGAGAAAAAGATTTGAATGGCTATTAACTTCTAGTGTTTGTAACATTAGCCGTGTAGCTCTAGTTTTAAAGTCGAGAAGCTAAATTTGAACCCAAACACATAGCAATTAGGTGGAGCTTTGTGAAGGTGTGATTTTTTTCTAAAACATTCTTTGGACCACTGGAAGGTCTCTCAAACCATATCCAGCTCTTCATTAGGTTGAGCAAGTGTGGGGAGGTTGTGACTGTGGTTTAGGACACAGTATGACTTACTGTGAGCAATAAACAAGAACTAATCTTGAGCATGGAGCCTAACACTGTGGGCCAAAAAGAACAGGTGAGCAGTTGAGTGAGTGTTTAAGCAAGAGAAATGATCAAAATGTGCTGGACAATGGATTTGTATACCTCTGACATAGAAGAACCATCCTAAAAAACAACAAAATGTTTATTTATAGAGCCATTTTGAATGTGAATAACTTTTCCGAAGTTCTTAGAACCTCCCCTTTAGGTTAAAGCTCTAAGAAGAATCCTTAACCTGGTGTAGAACATTTACATTATGTTCTGCAAACCTTGAAAAGGTTCTTTACAATCACAAATCTCTCATTCAGCTGCATTCTTTAGGGAACCAAAAGTGGATCTTCTTATTCTTCAGTGCTTCAAAGGATTCTTCCTGCCACCTTTTCTGGCTAAAAACACATTCCTGAGCATTTTTCATCAACATGCTGGATTTAAATTGGGCTGATTGTGAATGTTTGTTCTCCTTCTTACCCAAACGTTCCTGAGATACAAGTTTTTCCTACAAGATCTATGGTTCCCATGCGTGCTTCACTGAGAAGGCCAGTCTTAATTTTTTCTCACAATGCCCACAAAG
Source organism: Arnoldichthys spilopterus (assembly GCA_037974385.1). NCBI lineage: Eukaryota > Metazoa > Chordata > Actinopteri > Characiformes > Lepidarchidae > Arnoldichthys > Arnoldichthys spilopterus. The sequence continues at coordinate 5,735 of JBBPDA010166385.1, read as the reverse complement.
TCCTCCAGCAACCGGAACATTTACTCCAGCCAGAGAACGCCAGGTCACCGCGAATGTTTGCTCGTGTTGGATTAGCTTAAGTCACCATGTGTGGTTCGCTGTGATCACAGTCAGGCCGATCTGACCTGAAATTCCACGCTTTCCCTGAGCTTTATTCGCTACATCAGGAACACATGAAGTACGGTGGAATGTTTTCTGAACTTGGCCAGCGGGTCAGCCCATCATCTCCGTGACCGTGGCTGATCTGCATCCATCTACGCTGCTAAAGAGCCTCTTGGTAATGCTCTGCTTTCCCTTCAGAAGAAGGCAGAGGGCCAAATGAAAACAGAGCCGTGTCCTACCCTGACTCAGCAGCTGCACAGAAAAAAAACATGACATCTAGGCAAGCAGTGGTCTTAAATCTATTCAGAAGAATTTTTAAGTTATTCAGCTTATTTATACACATTGTATTTGTTCATTCATTCTTTGAGCTGCTTATCCAAACCAGGCCACTCATAGGACAAAGCGTGGAGAAACAACCTGAGAAGTTCACCAGTCTATGAGAGGGCTCACATGCACACACTCCATCTGATTTTCATGTCTTTGGACTGCAGGAGGAGATCCTGGGAGAAACCCATGGAGACAGGGAATCAAACCCAGAACCTCAGGTTTCTGTCATGCAAGTTCAAGTCAGGCTTGAGTCTATTGGATGCAAGTCTGAGTCAAGTCTCAAGTCTCAAGTCAGGTGTGGAAGTGACTATTTGTCAGTGAACACACTCAAGCCCCACAACGAAATATGACCCCTGCATTTAACCCATAATGCGTCTAGCTATCAACAGTGCCCATGGAGCAGCATCGTGGAATGGTACCTTGCTCAAATGTACCTCAGTCGTGGTACCTTGAACCTGTGACTTTCAGGTTCCCAGGGCAATGTCCTAGCCACTAGGCCACCCATTGTTGACCACTGCCCACTGCCCAACTTGGTATGAGAACAAGTTGAGTCTCGAGTCTCTGGGATGCAAGTTTACATAAAATCTTAAGCCTCTGGGGAGTCCAAGTCAAGACTTGAGATTTGAGGTGTTTGCCAGAGTCAATTTGAGTGACTTTGGAGTGTGAGTCTAAGCCAAATATGAAGTCTCTGAGGTGAAAGGATGAGTCAAGTCTCTGGGTGCAATTAGTGTCGAGTGTAGAGTGTCTAAGTAACCAAGTCTTTGACTGCAAATCAAGTCAAGCCTGTCTCTAATGCTCAAGTCCTAGGTGTGAGACGGAGTCAAGTCCCAAAAGTTTAAGGTGTGAATCTCAGGGGTGTGAGTTGCCAGTCTGTCAAGGGCTAATCCTAGGGGAGTTGGGAGTCAGTCAAAGGCTAGTCCGAGTCAAGAGTCAGTGTGGGAATAGTTTGAGTAGAGTCATGAGTCAGTCAAGGGCCAGTTTGATGGACATTATGAGTTTGTTTAGGGCTAATCTGCAGGTTAGGCAAAGGCAGGTTTGAGTGGAATTGGGAATCAGTCAAGGACTGGTCCAATTGAAGTTTCCAATCTGTTTAACCCTTAAATGCACATGTGGGGTCAAAAATGACTATTCTATTCTTCAAAATCTTTAAAACGAAAAGTTGTAATATTGTCATATTCCTCATTTAACATGTTTGTGACATGAGGCCATTTGCATTTTTATTTATTCTTTCATTAATTTTAAGAAGTTTGTATCACTACCACACTCTTTCACAAGTGGGGTCCTATGGAATCTTTTATGAACCTTTAATTCTTAGCAACTCTGACTGTCCCACTTACACATCTGATGTGATCTCTCACATCTGATGCAATTTTTTTTATTGACAAAATGGCCTTGTACAATGGGCTATGCAGAGGACTCCCAAAAAACACACGGACTAGTACATCCCAGTTCTTCTCACTTCCTGCAAGAATGCTCAATCCAATGAAGGCCATGAGCTCATGTTTGGTTAAATTTTTCAACTCTTTTCTCCTTTCTGTGGCTACTCTTGGCCCCTTTATGTTTGTGCATGTCAGCACCTATTCTATTCTATTATCAGACATGAACAGCATTCATACATCTATTGGGGAGACAGTACTAAACCCAGGTGCAGGCACTGGCTGACTATTGGCTAAAACTTTTTAGCGTGTTTTAGCCTGGCTCGGAGGTAACTCTGCCCAGTAAGAGCCCTTGCAGCTCTTTCTGTTGGACACAATATCCATTTCCTCCTCAGAGGACTCCTCAGAGGACTCCTCTGTGTCAGACTGGCCTTGTTCAGTGGGGGGACAATAGTCTGGGTCCTCTACATCTGAGATGTCAGATTCTGAGTCAATGCCTCCGATGGACTCTTCATCCCATCCGTCCTGGATTATTTGTAGGGCAAGGTCCACAGGGATCCTATCTGGCCTCCCAGCAGCCATGTTACTTTAGATAAATTAAAAAAAAAAACATTAGAAAGGACAATGTTTAAAATGCACAGAAAACTATAAATCATATAAAAAGCTAGCTAACAACATTAGCCACTTTTGAGTTAGCTAGGTCAGGTACAAAGTGTGCATGTGTTGGCTACTGTTAGCTAACAATACTGTTGGCTACTGTTAGCTAACACAATACTGTGTTCCCTACCTAAATACAAAACTGTTAGCTAACAACAAAGTAGGCTAATCTGATCACAAATTTGATCACTAATTTGATCACACATTATAATCTGTCAATGAAAAATATGTTCATATTGGAGATAATACTTACATGTATGTTGCTGTGTAAAAATTATCACCTGTGTGGTGAGATTGCTGACATCAGATGTATAAGAGGAACAGTATTGACAGTCAAAGTTGCATCAGATGTGAGAGATGACATCAGATGTGTAAGTAGGAAAGTCCGACTTGCTAAGAATTAAGGTTCATAGAAGATTCCAAAGGAACTGCTTGGAGTAATTTTTGACCCCACTTGTGGAAGAGTTCGGTTGTAATACAAAAACTACAATTTCTTAAAGTTAGTGAAAAAATAAATAAAAATGCAAATGGCCTCATGTCACAAACATGTTTTATGAGGAATACCTGGAAAAAAAATATTAATATAACATATATTTATATTATAATAATAATATAACTTTTCATTTTAAAGGTTTTGAAGAAAACAACCCAGTTTATTGCAAAAACGCATTGCTTTTATTTTCATTTTTGACCCCACTCATGGAAGAGTGTAGGTATTGGTAGGTTGTGCATCCAAGGGTTAAGACAAGCTTGAGTGGAGTTTTAAAGTCAATTTAGTTTTTTTCAGTGGAGCTGCAAGACATTCAAGTGTAGGTCTAACTGAAGTTCTGATTCAGTCCAAGGCAAGTTTGGGTGGAGTTTCAAGTCATTCAAGGATGACTCCATCTGTTTGATTCAGCCCAAGAGCAAGTTTGAGTGTAGTTGCAAGTCAGTGAAGGATTAGTCCAGTTAGAGGTTAGATTCAGTCCAGGCTAGGTTTTAGTGGAGTCAGTCAAGGAATAGTCCAGGTGGAGTCATCGGTCAGTCTCTGGCTATTTTGAATAGAGTTGCAAGTCAGTTTAGGGCTAAACTGAGTCAAACTGAGTAAGAGTCAGTCAACAGTAGATTCAAGGGCATCTCAAATTCAAGTCAAGTTCATAATGTACCCACAGGTGTCCTAACATGACAACAATGTTCTTTTTTAGTATTTAAGTATCTAAAAAACACCACTGCCTTCCCATGTGCTTCTAGTTTTATCAAAAACCCATCTTTCTACCACAGCATAACATCATAAGCATGAGTGTGAAATCCCTTACTCTGTCGTTGGCGACTGGGATGGACAATCTCCAAGTCAAAGGGTTGGGCACTGGTCTTCTGGATCACAGTCACGTTAGCGCCGGTCCACTTGCTGGCTTTCGTCAGAGTGTTGGTCCTCCAGTCCGTCCAGAACACACTTCCCCCATACAAGGACACGGCAAAGGGGTGGGACAGGTACTCGTGACCCCGCAGGATCTCTATCACACCAGAACCGTCATACAGAGCTGAATAAATGGCATCTGACCTGAGGATGAAAGATGACGATGTTTTTGGACTGGAACTACAGGCCTGTGTAGCTAGAAGTAGTACAATTTATTACACACCAATCAGCATAGTGCTAACTGCCAACCAAAACATTCACACACTCATCTCAAACAGTGTCAAGAGTAAGCTGCATGACCTGTAATTACCAGTAACCTAAATGACCTGTAATTACCTATGAGCTACATTACCTGTAATTACCAGTAACCTAAATTACATGTAATTACCAGTGAGTTACATTACCTGTAATTACCAGTGAGCTGCATTACTTGTAATTAACAGTGAGCTACATTCCCTGTAATTACATGTGAGCTGCATTACCTGTAATTACCTATGAGCTGCATTACCTGTAATTACCAGTGAGCTTTATTACTTGTAATTAACAGTGAGCCACATTACCTGTAATTACCTATGAGCTGCATTACCTGTAATTACGTACCTATGAGCTGCATTATCTGTATTTAACAGTGAGCTACATTACCTGTAATTAACAGTGAGCTACATTACCTGTAATTAACAGTGAGCTACATTACCTGTAATTAACAGTGAGCTACATGACTTGTAATTACCAGTGAGCTACATTACCTGTAATTAACAGTGAGCTACATGACTTGTAATTACCAGTGAGTTACATTACTTGTAATTAACAGTGAGCTACATTACCTGTAATTAACAGTGAGCTACATTACCTGTAATTACCAGTGAGCTACATTACCTGTAATTACTTATGAGCTACATTGCCTGTTTTACATGTAAGCTACATTACCTATAATTACATATGAGCTACATTATCTGTAATTACTTATGAGCTACATTACCTATTATTACCAGTGTTACATTACCTGTAATTAACAGTGAGCTGCATTACCTGTAATTACCTGTGAGCTATGTTAGCCTGAAAAATCCAGCACCAAAGCTACAGAAGCAAACTTCATCTACATTTGGGATAAGGCATGTCTCTGTTCTACTAGCGCCCAATTCTAGGTAATAAAACACAGTCCGGACACACACACACACACACACACACACACACACACACACACACACAGTCCTCTGTCTCCATTCTACAACTCCGAGAGATTCACTCGGCATTCAGAGCTCCGGCTGTCAGCGAGCGAGACGCAAAGAAGACACATTGATTCCTTGATAAACATTAGACTTCAGATGGGAAGACAGCAGCGCGAGGGCGAGAGTCACAGGAGCAGAGAGGGAGAGAGAGACAGATAGAGAGATAGTATGTAATCTGATTACAGCGGAGACGAAACAGAGAGCATGATCGATCCGATTGTTCCTCAGACGGGGCGAATTTCATCATCCGAATATTAATTTGCCGGCAGTCTGCTCTGAGCCTCCGGGAGAGGAATGAACTGATCATTCACACACACACACACACACACACACACACACACTGTTCAGAAGTTCGCTGTGTGGCTGTGTGCACTTTTTTTCTGACTCTCAAATTATTAAATGATAAATGATTGTGTTATTGTCTATTTACACAGATGGAAAGAAGGAGAGAGAGGGAGTGACAGAGAGAGAGAGAGAGAGAGAGAGAGAGAGAGAGAGATACTACATAGAACATTTCTCTGTCTCTCACTCTCCCCTTTCACTGTTTGTCAGACCATGTTGAAACATTAAGTAGACAGTGTGTGTGTGTGTGTGTGTGTGTGTGTGTGTGTGTGTGTGTGTGTGTGTGTGTGTGTGTGTGTGTGTGTG